>PVLD010009012.1:0-79867 GCA_004027595.1 Dinomys branickii
CAATTACAGAGGCAATGCCCTGGCTCTGTGAGGTCAGAAGGAAACCTCAATCTCTCCACAGAGCCGAAAGGAAAGACCGTGTAGCCAGAACTCCAGAGCCTGGACCAATAAACTCCAAATCCAAATGCGAGCTCCGGCCCAGGAAGAGTAGAGGAGGGTCCTCCCGGCCAAGAGCAGTAGCACAGACCTGGGCCAGCAGGAAGTGGGCAGAGCGTGGGCAACTCGGCTCCCGCTCATCTCTTTATTAACAGAAGCTACCTGCTCAAAGCAGAAGTCATCACTGCAGACCATGGCATTGTGTACTGCTTGTAGAAGTAACAGACACAAGCACAGTAGCACAGAGCAGAGGGCGGGGCGTAGAACTGAGACATAGCAGTTACTACAGTTTTGGACCAGAGTGAAGAGGAAGGAGTGGAAGGAAACATCAGTGAGGCGGGAAAATGTGGACTCTACAAATTTGCACCCAAGGCTATCATTAGGATGGAAGTCAGCATCCACCAGTGAGCTGACAGAGGCCTGCTGCACTGTGACTGTCCCCTCCAGAATTGTGAGGGCGCTGAGGCCAGCCCTTAAAGAGGTGATTATGGCAGGAGGCTCCTCTCCTGGAGGGACTAGGCCCCCACGAAGGAGGATGCACACAGTCCAACTCACTGGCCCTTCTTCTCATGGAGGGACACAGTTCCTCACGCCCAGGGAGCAGCATCATGGTGCCACTCTGGAGACCAGCAGCCTGTTCCCTCCCCAACAAAGGAAGCTATAGGGCCCTAGACCATAGACACCCGCCTCCAAACCATGAGAGAGTGGATGTCTATTCTTTCTAACCCCCAGCATGTGCTGTTCTATTATAGCTTTAGGAACAGAGGAAGACAAGGAGGAAGACGGCATTCTCCCTATGTTCGCATGGCTGCCCATATGCTGCCCCAGATGAAGTGAGCCCCAGAGCCTCTGTGCTCCACGGGGCTCTACCACGAGCTCAGGACACATCCTCAGGACCTCACAGAGTAGACGGCAGATGCAGATTTGGGATGGGAGTTGAACGTGGACAGTGACCCACACCAGGGTGAGACTGCACAGCAGCTACGCCCCTCTGGCTCTGGCTCACAGGAGAGGCGGCTGGGCTGCAACACTGGCCAGCCAATGTTGAAAGCAACACCGGGGAGAATCCACTGTGCGGACACAGTGGGACAGCCGCGCCAGGACTACAGGGGCGCCCCTTCTTTTCCTCCCCTCCGTCCTCTGGCCAGCCAGAGCCACAGCACCAGAGGCCTGAGGCCCAACAGGGGACCCCATTTCTGGCCAAAGGAACTGGAAGAAGGGGTCATGGTTGTACAAACGCTGTGAAGGAGAACTGCTTGATTTTCTTGCATTTTCATTCCTGCTTTACAATGCAGGCTGCTGCACTCGTGCTGAACCGCGTGGCTGCACAGGAGGCAAAAGTTCTGAGATTTCCAAAGTCTGGCCAGAGAAGGTAGGGGGATGAGAGGAGAGGAAATGGCCAGGAGCAGGTGTGAGTGCGCATGTGTGCATATGTGCGTATGTGTCTACACAGTGGGCCTTCTGTATCCGTGGGCTCCACCCCTCAGATCGATCTACCACGGATCAAAACCACAGGGAGAAAACCTGCATTTCTCTGGAACACACACGCACCATTTTTGTCGCTGTTCCCTGAACAACACAGGGTAACCACTGTGCACACAGCATTGACATCGTGCTGAGTAGGACACATTGCCTAGAGGCCAAAAGCAATGGCAGGAGGTCTGCAGGTTCCTGCAGACCCAGCCCCATCCTAAGTGAGGCACCCAAGGCTCCAGGGACTCCGATGTTCGGATGAAGCTGGAACCAGTTGCCTGTGAGACCAAGAGCTGACTTACACACACAGGCAGGGGGATTTATCATGGGACGTGCTCCATGCACTTGGGACCCCTCCACAAGTCCCCTGCCATCACCCACAAGACAAGAGACCCACAGGCACCAGAGGTGTGGCAGACTCAGGAGAGACTGGCTCGGGCATGTGGCCTCCCAGAACCCTGTGGCACTGCAGGAGTCACTGTGACCATGAGTGAAGGGGGCAGGTGGGCCACCACCCCATGCTACCTAGAATACACACAGTGGGATCCAAAGAGTGCGAGGCATTGTCACCTGGCCCTGGGGACTCTGCAGACAGACCCAGGAGCGCCTAGCCAAGGTCACGTGCTTGTTCTGGCCACAGTTGTCGGGGTCAAGTTCTTACTGCGGGAAGAGAACGTGGCACGGCCCCAGCTCCGGCGCAGGCTGCTCTGGGGTGCACCTGCTGCGGTGCCCAACAGCCCTGCTTTACGCACACCCACCACTCATACACATGCACCTGGCCCAGAGGCCACAGGTCTAGGGGCAGCTCCCGTCGCTCACAGCCAGGGCTGAGGCAACCGGAGGGCCCTGCGAAAGAAGAGAGACAGAGACAGAGACAGGAGTAGGGAGACAGAGCCCGCGCGGGCCCAGGGCAGGCCAGGCTGAGTGCTGCCCAGGCGTGCTCCGAGGCTCAGAACCCCTGGCATTCTCTGTCTTTGTCTGTCCATCTGTCTCTCTCTTCTCTGCCACACACACACACTGCACCCACAGCAGGGGCTCATAAGGGGCCCACAAGTGTGGAGATCACACTGCTGCCCAGTTCCTGCCCTGCTGCCCAGCTGTTTGCCAGGTAGAACTGCTCCAACAGGGAAAACCCAAGAGCGCCCAGCCCGCTCTGTCCTCCACTGCGCTGTTTCATACGGTTCCAGCTCCCTGGCACAGAACCAGGATTTCAAAGACCCATCAGCGAAGGACAATCCTCACGTCTCCGGTTCCCCTGAACCAGCTCCAATGTCAGGTTCTCTGCCAGGAAGCTACACGTGCACGCACATGCATACACGTGCAACATACATACACACACACCAGCTTGGGAGTGGCATGACTGTCCCCACTGGCCCCGCAGCAGCCCTGAGCACACCATGGTCCCTGCACCCCAGTCAAGGCTCACCTCAGGCTGCTGGGCAGTGCCAGCAGCCATCACGCCCTGACCCCTCCCATCAGCACAACTGCCAGCCACCTAGGAAGTTGATGGGACAGGACTGCTGAAGGCTCAGTACAGGCTGGACTGGGAGGGCCCCTGGCAGAGGGTTCTCTCTCGAAAGCACTTCTCAAAACCAGCGAGATACCTCACTTGCCAACGCCAGGTTCCAGCAGACCCCTTAACCCCTTGCACTTAGCCACAGAACCAGGCCATCCACTCACAGCCACATGGTAGACCACAGACAATCCCACACTTCAGCCTCTATCCAGACAGGACCCACATGCACGGTCCTTCTGTCCTTCCTCTCTTCCTTCAGCTTCCTAAGGCCATCCCCCCCACCCCCTGCAGGCTCTGCCCTTTCCCAAGTGTACCTGCAGGACAGCCCTACCAGTGCCCCAAGCAGCTTCCAAATCTGCAGGCCCACATGACTATGTGGCCCACAGCAGGCTCCTTGGGCAGCGTGGGCACAGTGCACCACCACAGCTGGGCCCTGCCAGAATCAGGACAAGCTAGATGGTGGCACCTGGGGGCACTCAAAGCAGTGCCTATGCTAGGCAGTGCACAGAGCACGCCAGCTCACCAAGCATAGGTGAGTGCTGGGCACAGCGGCCCTGGTGCAGAGGGACCACAGCACTCCCCGCGCACCTCTCACCCTGCCCGGTTGTGCCCTCCACCCCCAGCCCCACCCTCTGCACACTAGTTCATAGCACCTGCCCTCCCTGGTGACCCTCACACCCACACCCCTACCTCCACCCAGCACAGAGCCAGCACCAAGCTTAGCATTAAGTAGACCCAGCATGAGGGGTGCACAGGACACCCCATACCTCACGCTGGAAACTGAAGTGAACCTCTGATAACCTCCCACTGGGCAAGCCTCCAAGTATGAGGCAGGCACCTTCTTTGGGAGCTGGGGACAGGCATTCCCTGTGCCAGCCTCTACCCCATTGCCAGGCCAAGGATGCCAGGCTTTCTCAGCTCCAGGACAATCTCCACACCATGTATGAGGGGAACAGATTCTTTCATCCACATCACCCACTTGACCTGAGATGGGAAATCTAGTCTAAGAGGGAGTGAGGGTGAAGCAAGCTACAGCATGTTGTGCTCTTCCAAGGACAGAAACAGCGCGTGGCGGAGCAAAGGTGAACAGAACTTTTGTCTTGAGTTCAACAGCCTGGCTCCTCACTCTCAGGGGCTGGCACACCACCACCCTGCCGTCCAGACAGGAAACTCAGGGAGAGGAGCTGTGCAAGGGGACATGGCACTGGCAGCAGGGTCCTGGCCGAGATAGAGCCACCAGAGAGCAAGGGTGATCGGCTGGGCACCTCCAGGTAGAAGCAGGGCAGGGAACACTGAGGGTCTCAGATCCCGCAAGAGAAGCTGGGTGCAGGATCCTGCGTGTGGGACACACTGGGTCTGGGCTGTAAGGAGTGGGGCATGGCTGGATGAGTTACACAGAAGTGCTGGCAGATGTCAGGCCTGCTACAGCCAGAGGTGCAGGAACAAAGAGAGAGGCCTGAGGCGATGGGGGGCTTCAAGGGAGCTCTGCTGACACCAGGCTGGACAGCAGCACACAGCCAGGGCAGAGCGAGTGACTTCTCTGGAGTGGGGCAGCGAAGGGCAAGGGGGACCCTATAGGGTCGCTATTTCTAGAGACACAGAAGCTGACACGGTGGCACCAGCCAGCCATGAGCACAGGGGAGCTTGTGTACTGACAAGCTCCCTCAGCAAGCTGAGGAATTTTATGAGAACTGTGGGTGAGAGGGCAGGGCTCTCTCCAAAAGCGGAATCACCTGATCCACACAGGACCAGCCTGGAAGAGGCCAAAGCTAATGAAAGAATCCAGGCAGCCACAGCCACAGCCACAGCCATGGGAGCTGGAGCCACATCCTGAAAGGGAGGTGAAGCCACAGCCACAGGTGCTGGGGCCCCAGCCCAGGGCAAAGCTGGAGCCACACTGGGCAGGAGAGTTGCAGCCAGTCCTGGGTTCTGGGACAAATCTTAGGGGGAAACTAGGGTTGACACTCAACCAAGACAGACTGAACTGTTGCAGAAAACCAGCACAGCTAACCAGCAAGATTAGCGCAGATTCAGCAACAACCGCAGCTTCGCAGCAGTGATTAGGATAAACCAGAAGGCCCCAGTGGGACCTGAACACCCTGCTGTCTTCCACCCGGAACAAGCCTCCAGCTCCTCTTACAACTGCTGCAGACATTCAGTGAGAGGTGAGCGGAACTCTCCTATGTCTACATCCCTCATGGCACCAACAGAGAACCCTGAGAGGCCAGAGAACAGGAAGGAAAGGTCACAAAATGAAGAACCACCTTTTCAGGCAAGTGTAAGTCTGCAGGAGCAGTTCTTGCAGAGGTGGTTGGGTGTGGAGGGTGCGTGCAGGCTCCAGATGGCCACGTACCACATAGGAAAAACAGCGGCCACAGCTCTAGCCAGCTTGGGCCGGCAAGCAAGGCTTAGATTCCACACAGTTATACAAGCAAGAAAACACTGCACAGAAGAGGGAGAATATAGAACTTTATTTTATAACAGTAAATAAATTCCACCACAGAAGAGGGACATGGGATTTTTCATTTAATAAATACAAATGAATAAAAATACTTTGTTTTGTAGAGACTGCCTTTTACCACCCACAGAAGCCCACAGGTGACCCTGTCCCAGCATAACCAGCCTGTGACTGCTACCCTACCCAGCACCTCCATACACACAGAGAGGGCTGTGTCTCCTTCGCACCAGGAAATACTCTTTAGGTATAATGCCCACTCCTCCACCTGTCCCAGATGCAAGTCTCCACACTGAATTTCAACTGTGAACAACTCCCTCCAAGAAGGAAGAACCTGGTTCCACAGAGCCCTGGGCCAGGGCTTGTTCACACCATGAGATGAGAGGCCCCAGCGAAAAGGCAAGAGTCCACAGGCCACATCAGCAACAGGGAGGAGAAGGCAATGTGAAGAGAAACCTATTCCATGTCTCCCACACCGTCTCTTATTTTAAAAGTAGAAACTCCTATTTAGATTGAACCTGCCTGGAATAGGCCAGGTGTGTGCTCCTGCATGAGACAGGTCTTATTGCTTGTATGAGCCTCCTCCAGGCACTGAGCTGTTCAGCCCTGTCGGCTAATAGGGACACATCCAAGTTGGACCACATCCAAGTCACATATCACACGGGACCCTCAGCTGGCTTCCTGCTGCAGCCACAGTGTACAGGGTAGAAGCCTGGAGCTTCTTAGCTTTCGATCAAAAAGGGAAAGCTTTTGCAGGATCCAGGAGAAAACATCACTGGAACTTTAAAGCTGTTCTTAAGTTTGCTCTCTAGCAGAGTGCCAGTAACAAGGACCTGAGTGTGAACCCCAAAAACGCAACCAGAAGCCATCAGTTTTGTGGCCAGCAATAACCTCGTGTCCGGCATCCCTGTTCCTCACAGATGCATTTCCAAAGATTTCCCAGAAGGACACATCTAAGGATGAGAACGCAGCAGTAGCTGTGAGAACAAGCCTTGCTGGTAAGTACCAGGCGAGAAAGGAAGCGGACATCTCTCGGGCACATGGACCAGGCACCTACAAGGAGCCCACAGCTCTACCTGCTGCTTCCTCCAAGGCCACAAGTCTTCACAAGGAGCCTCGCCAGTGTCCTGTCTGCCCAAGGGTCAGCCTGTGCCCCAGGAGAGGAGGGAAGCTGCAGCCACACTGCTGAGGAAGGAGGTAGTGATGACAGGGTGGACGGCCAGCCTGGGCACCCAGGGGGACCCCGGGGCGCTGCAGTAAGCAGTGAGCCATCGGTCCTGGAGAGAGGTCTGTCTGGGCGGAAAGGTAAGAGACAGCGGGCGGTGGTTCTGTAAGCTGCCTGTTCTGATGCCAGCGTGGCAGCACTGCTGCTGAGGGTCCGTAGGAGCAGGCTGGAACAGCCCTGTGGGGTGCACATGTGCCCGAGGTGGGGCACAGCCTCACAGCCCCAGGGACTTCTGTACAATCTGCTTGGCAATCTTGTAGAACTGCTCACGGTCGTCCCGCCACATTTTGGAAGCATCTACATTGG
This sequence comes from Dinomys branickii, assembly GCA_004027595.1. NCBI lineage: Eukaryota > Metazoa > Chordata > Mammalia > Rodentia > Dinomyidae > Dinomys > Dinomys branickii. Next base: position 7,072 of record PVLD010009012.1, read on the forward strand.
CACCACTCTCGTCATTGGGCTCTGAAAGATAAGGGAAGCCGTGAGCAGCTCGAGGAGAACAGCCTTTCCCCCGAATACGTGGGCGACCCTCCGGAAGACCTTCCAGGGACATGCAGGGCCTTCTCAACTGTCCCTGTAGGAAGGCCATGGCTGGTTTGAGGGAGCCGCTGGGAGCTACACAGCTCCCACAGCCGGCCACTGGGACAGCTCTCCTACTGCTGGGGAGGGGGCAGCTCCATTAGGTGGGCAGGTCGATTGTTCCTGCACCCAACTTCTGGGCTCCTCCACATTCCTGACCTGGGCCCGCACAGCAAAAACACGAGTCCTGAGTACCAGTGAGAAGAAGTCCGACAGCATGCACTCTCAGCCCCTGCCACCAACCCCTGACTCTTGGCTGGGTTCTGGAGGCTGCTGACTCCCAGACCACAAGGCCTAGGCCCTCTTCCAATCACAGCACGAGCTGCCCAGTGCTGCAGGCATAGCTTCCTGAGGCACAGTCAATGACATCATGCCCACTGGGGTGCGCACAGACATCAGGACACCGGTCCAGCTCACATCTGGAGGGCCTCTCCACCAGCCTTGGCTCCTTCTACAGATCTGGCTGGGTCCCACCGGCTCAGCCACTGCCACCTTGGCCCCGCTGTCTCCTTCACCCCAAATGCCGTTTCCTCACTCCTCCCTTAAAACTCCTGGTATCCTCAACTCATCCCAGGCAGTGGTCTGTGAGCCTGCTGTGATTTACCAGAGCCTGCTGGCCTTTACCTCTCAGTGGATTTGGAAAGTTTCCCTAGAATGTGGAGCTTTGAAGCATAGGCCTCTGTCACATTGAGTTTTATACCCCCAGTGTAGTGTGAGACACACAGTGGGATCCCAGCAAATGCCTACTGAACGAACAAGATGCCTAAGGGTTAGAGAAGAGTCCACGTGGTGCACAGCACTACATGACAGCATTCCATCTTTAGAATTTATAATTATGAGAAGCACATTTACACTTGAAGAAGTGGAGACAAGCAGCGCTAAATTAAAATAATATGCACAGGTTAATTACAAAGGAAGAAAACCCAGACAAGGTGGGCGAGGGCCCGGCGTGGGCCGCCCTACCTGCCAGCATGCTCACGACCGACAGCAAGATCTTCTCCACGCTCTGCACAGGGCTCCACCTCTCGGCGCTGCTCTCGTACCCCATGGGGTCGTCGCCTGGCGCGTGGAGGATGGAGATGCAGACTCTGCCGTCGGGGTAGACTGCAAGGGCCAGAGGCAGCCAGGTGAGCCGTAAGCGCTGCCCTGGGCCGCGCACTGCTGCAGCGGGTTCCACAAGTACCCAACAAGGGGTGCAGACAGATGCGAGCTGTTTGCACAGCTGGAGAACAGTCAGGGCCTGAGCAGCACCTCCACATCTGCACCAGCCTGGGGTGGCCTGCAGCTGGGGCCCGGCCTGCCTGGGCCTCCCAGAGCCCTGTGCACTCGCTGACAGGGACTTTGGCCTGCCTATCCAGCTCTAACCAGTTGTAAAAGGACACTACCTTCTAACAGATGTCCTTACACATTGTCTCCAAAAGACAGCAAACGAAAGATGATCTGGCAAGTATTTCACCGAAATTAGGACTATTCAAAATACTCTTCAGAGTCAGATTTTACACACTGCTAATTCTACCTTTGAATGTCCAAGCTCGACTGGATAAAACAAACATTCACATGGCCAAGACAGGGCAACTGGAATTACTTCAATATCCAGAGAAAGAACAGTACTCCCCTAGTAGAAAAGTCACCGTCAGCACTGCCTGGAGGTCAGTGTGTCCAATCGAACCCCTCCCCACCCGGTGCCTGTGTTACCCAGACCCCGCAGCCAGAGGTAGGCAGCTTCCAGGGCACAGCTGGCACAGTTCTTGCTGGGAAGTTAAGCACATGTTCCTCTCACATCCACTGGGAAACCTGGGAAGATCTGACACACTCTCAGACACACACAGCAATCCATCTGGGTAAACTCGGCTGTAAAATTATAAAAAGTCACTGAAGTTGCATATGACAACTCAAAGTAACTTATTTATCTTAGCTCATGAATTCAGAATTTCATGAAAAAACCTAGATACTGGTAGTTGTCATTTACCTCCAAAGGGCCTTTTCTTTCTTTTTTTTTTTTTTGGTCTTTTTGAGACAAGGTCTCGCTGTGCAGTTCAGGCTGGCCTTGAGCTCACTCTGTATCTCAGGCTGGCCTCAAACTTGCAATGATCCTCCTGCCTCAGCCTCTTGAGGGCTATAATTACAGGCACATGCCACCACACTTGGCCGAAAGGGCCTTTTCTTTGGTGCCCGCCCCTTGGCCTTACTAGCTGCCCAGAAGCTGCCCACTGCCTCTCATTACAGGAGAAGCCATGTGGACCCTGGTCCTGGACCTGGCTGTCTACAGTCATCCACAGAATCTGGGCACCAAGCCCTTCAGACTGTACGGGCTGCCATAGGACCTGTACACACTAGCTCTCAACTCCAGCATCATCCCCACGGTGATGGCGCCCTGCGGTGACTCTATGCACCCCAGAGACACCCAAAGCAGGTGTCTTTGCACTGGCCTTTCTCCAGGTCTCATCAACTGCACTTCCACCCACATCACTCCGGCATCCACGCCCATACTCAGCTTCTTCTACATGCTGCTGCAACCCCACTAAGTCCTTTAAAGGAAGGGAGCGGGCCTGTTCCTGGAGGGAGATCCGCTCTGAACACTGACTCCTGGCCTACAGCCAGCCTGGCGCTGCTCCTCTCCCCTTGCTTCACACCAGACCCCACAGGACAATGGCCAGAAACCACCTCTCCCTGCAGGTGGCCAGAGCTCATCACCTGGCAGGGCCCTGGCCCTCTGAGTGGCTTGGGATTAACCTAGGTGGCTCTTGAAACAGTGGCTGCCCTGCTCCCAGGTGGGCTGGGTCACCACCACACCCAGCAGCCCCAGGAAAGGCTGAATGACTTCTTGCAAGTTTTTACTGACCAACTGATCTTTGTGATATCGTACACTTGCAGAATAGTTCTCAAAATTCACTTTCCTAAAATAAAAATACCCATTTACAATAAGGCAAAATTTAAAAGCTATTTGATTATCGGAACATTACAATATTTATTGGATGTATAGCCAAGTAACAAAGAACTAGCAAGCTCCTGGGCTCTTACCCTCTCACTCATCAAAAGCATGGTTTGTGTTACCTTCTGAGGCAAACAGGGACTTAGAAACAGTTTTTGCTAAAAGCCATGACTCTTCCCTTGCGCCTCCAGATGCCCAATGGATAACTGGAAATAGGACAAAGCTTGACTCTCATTTTGTGCACACAGACACATCTGTCACCTAGGGAATGTCTGTCTACACTCTGGCGAGACCAGCCTGGAGGTAATGGCCAGCTGGACCCCTGACAGCCGACCTCCTGCTGCTGTGGCTGGCCCATCTGACCCCAAGCCAGGGCAAGCCCTATTCCTCAGGCTGGAGCGCCGCCCCCCATCCCTACGTGCAGACAGTCTTCACAAGACTGCTGGACCCATCAGAGCTGCGTCTGCCTCCTGGTCCTCTGGTTCCCATTCCCATCATCACTAAAGCGGGACCCATGCTAGCTGGGGACACTGGGCCCATAACCAACGCACAAAAGCACTCACTGTTGGGGTGAAACATCTCACAGGTAAAGCGCATCTTTGGAGGACTCAGTGGGTAATCCAGCGGGAAGCTCAGGATGGCGGGGAAAACACCAAACTCAAAGCAGGTGTCTTCAGGACCCCTGGAAGACAGGGAGTAGGTAGATAGGAGCTCAGGTACAATCTGCAACAGTGCTCACAATTCTCAGAGGACAGGATGCTTCTGTTTCTAAATAGTCATGAAAAGACAAAATAACCTCAACAGTCCTCTCTGTCATTCCAGCTGCTGCCAGTCTCAGGCAGGTGCAGACACCCAGTGACATTGACACAAGTGACAGGTGGCAGCAGGGCCTATGGGAGTCTGACCCTCTGGACAAGTAGTACAGCCATATGTGAGGACAAAGGTGTGGATTAGGGCTGGCGGTCAGCTAGAATCTATGGTTCTTACACAAATGCAGGGTTAAGAAATACATTTAAAGGCTATTTAACATTTCTGAGCTGAGCGTGGTAGCACACGCCGGTAATCCCAGCACTCAGAAGGCTAAGGCAGGAGGATCACTGCAAGTTCAAGACCAGCCAGGGCTACACAGTGAGCTCAAGGTCAGCCTGAACTGCATAGCAAGACCCCGTCACAAAAAGACAAAAAAAAAAAAAAAAAAAAAAAAAAAAAAAAAAAAAAAAAAAAAAATTCTGAACATGCCTAAGTGACTTTTGTAACCTTATGTAAGAAGTATGTAACACTTTGTGAGGTTGAGGCAAGGAAATTTCAAGTTTGAACCCAGCCTGGGCAACTCTGGGACTTAGACCTTGTTTCAAAGTGAAAATGGGCTGGGGATATAGAGCTCCATGTGAAGGCCCTGGCACAGAAAGAAAGAAATGGAAAGAAAGGAGGAAAGCAAGAAAGGGAAAGCGATGGGAAAGGCAGCAGCAGATGAAGAGCACAGGTGATACATGGCTCCCTCGGTGCACAAGGGTGGGCTGCAAGTAGCCATCAACCCCACCCACACTGAGATGCCATGACCCTCACCACACACACAACCCACCCCAGGAACCACATCTTCACACACTAATGGCACAGATAACTGAGGCAACTGAAAGGTCTCCTGGAGGACTAAAGGTCTCTATGGGGGCCAAAACCAATGGCAAAAGGCGAGGGGAAGAATGGCGGCCACCAGCCTGCGTCTGAGGGAGGCCAGCCCCTCCCCACAGACTTCACTCCCCAATAGGCTGTGGTTTAGCTCTAGAGCACCCCTGCAAGCCCACGTGCTCACAAGAAGGACTTCTGGAAGGTCGCCAGGCCACATGGGCGACACCGCATCCATGGGGGACTCCAGGCTAATTGTGCTGCCTGAGGCGGGGCCTGGCGGGGGCCGGTCACTGCGGCTGTGACCTGGAAGAGCGCGACCCTGCCCCCGCTCTTCCTTTGCCCACGCGCTGTGGACACAGAGAGGAGGGCACTGCATGCAGCACTGGGCTCCTCTGAGGTAGACAAAGGAGACTGGGGGCTTATGAGGACCCTGGATCGGGGCTGAGTTTGAGGGGTGGGCTCAGTGATGTGCAAGGAGCTGACTGGGGCTTCCCTCATGCACATGCTCAAGGTAAGGGCAAGAGGAGTTTGTAATCGGGGCTGAGGGGAGAAGAACAGGGGTGGTCACGCAGCAGACAGGCTGTTGTTTTGGGGGCTTCAGCTGTATTAGACCCCCACCATGACGACTCAGCAATCCATACCGGGGCAGGAACCCATCACCTCCTCACTGCCACAGGTGGAGCAGCTCTCCTCTGCCAGGCTCCTCCAGGCCAATTCTGCCTTGGAGCCACCAGCCATGGACTGAGCCCTCTGAACATGAGCTAAAAGAAACCTGTCCTTTAAATTACCAGCATATTTTGTCCCAGCAACAGGGAAGTGACTAATGCAATACACAGCAGAATCCTTTGAAAGACCTTGAACCAACTTTAGTCTGTGCATTTGCTAACAATGCAGAACCGCCCAGCGACAGCTGGACAGTGAAGGAGGAGAAATCGCTGGGCACAGAGTGTGGTGGTGGTACACACCTATAATCACAGCACTTGGAAGGCTGAGGCAGGAGGATCGCCACAAGTCCAAGGCCAGCCTAAACTATATAGCCAGACCTAGTCTCAAAAGAACCAAAAAGAAATCCATCAATCACCATGGGAACACACAGCTCAGGGACAAAGGAGAGGGGGAAACCCACATGGGTGACTGGGGGCTTCCCCTGACAGTTCTCCTTCCTTAAAGAACTCGCATGGAACCCAGACCAGGATGCCCCTGGGATCCACCAGCCCTGCTGTCACCCAAGTGAACCCAAGAAATGGCCTGGGAAAAACAATTTAGAAACATTGGTTCTGAAATTATCTGTACTTTAAACCACAAATTTCTTTTAGGAGCACAAACTTGTTTAAAATCTTCATGCAATTATTTTGGTTCCATGAAATTAACACACATTAGTAAAATACTTACCCCCACAATTAAGGGAAGAAGACACAGAGAGCCCTAACTCCCCATCAGCAGGGCGCTCAGCCTCAGGAGAGCAGTGTGCTGTGACAGGGCCAGTTCCTTTCACTCCGGGAGACAAATCCTGACTCTGAAAACTGTCCTGCTACTTTTGGGGAAGCAACATAGCACCTGGATTTGGAGGGAACATGACTGCACAGCAGCGCCAGAGCCTATGGGACACGGGGCAGGGATGCGAGGCGAGGAAGCAGACGATGTGGCAAGAGCCCTTCCTGGGGGCACAGGAGCACTGACAGGGCCTCAAGGTGTAAGAGCAGCATGGAGACCCCGGCTGTGCTCACACTCTGTTCCACAGCGGCCTACGCAGCCTCTCCTTGACTACGGGTTGCCACACACAGCCATGCTGAGCAGTGTGTCCTGCACCAGGACTCACAGCAAGGCACAAGTGTCCCTCATCACCACTCTGTACCACCTCCTGCTGCCATTTCACTGCTGGACAAAGCTGGGAAACCCAAGGACTCGCTGACTCAAGACCTAGGTGGACCAGAACACAATTCCTGTGGAAAAGAGCAGGCTGGGCAGACAAAGCCTGTCTTCAGAAGTCACACCTTTCCCATGCAAGGAAAGGTTCCAGGCATCAAGACTGCTGGCACTTCTGAGTCTATAACTGGAAAAAATGAAGAGTAGCATCCTCAGAATGAGCCACAAAGGCATTTGCTCAACACTGTGATAACAGTCCTTTGTTTCTTATAATGCAGCTTTCTTTAAAAGCAAAGACACCCAGCGGGTGTAGCCTCACAAGCATGACCGAACACTTCCTGAAGTGTGCCCACATCTCCAATAACAAAGCTACTGGGAGACCCACCCCAGGACAAGTGTCAGGCATCAGGGTGCAGTGGCATGCTTGCCGACCAGGCCTATGGACCGGGCCGCTGTCAGAAAAGCCCTGCCCGCACGGGGGTGAGTGACTGTGGCCCCAGACAAGCTGCTGCCACGCTTCTAGATCACCTCACCTTTTACAGAATACGGCCCTAGCTTAAGAGCCTCAGAGGAAAGTAAAGCAAGAAAGGAAACAAAACAAATCTATCCAGAACAGCTATGAATCCCCAGAGGCCACAAACAACTTTCCATCTTACTCATTCAGCAGTGGACTGGCTTGTTCAGCTCCGACAAGAAGCGAGGCGAGCACAACACCGAGGCACCCTGACCAGATGCACCCTACGAGTAAATTCTGAACTCACTCATTCCAACTGTGTCTGACATAAGAGAGGGCCACATCTGACGGTGACTTGTAATCCTATCCATCCTGTCCCTGAGCTGCCTGCCCTGCCATCTCAACAAGTTTGAAGCACATCAGCAAGCACGAAGCAGGCTCGCCTGTCTTGCAGCACCACACTCAGGGCAAAGGGCTGTGGGAGGTCTGCACACCAGGGAAGGAGTCACAATGGCAAGGTGAGGGACCGTGACGCATGCTGCCCCTCAGCGTGCACATGGCCGCAGGGCAGGCACAGCACAGCAAGTGAGAAGCAGTGGAGGCCACAGATGCACTCAGCAGTGCTCAAAACCTGACCAAAGTGTACAAAAGCAGGCAGGTTGCTTCCACACTATAGAGCTGCAGGACCTGTCTGGCCTCCCGCCTCAATGCCACACAGCAAGGGCCTGTGCCGCAGGGACCGCACACAGCTCCGGGTCAGGCCCACCTGCTCACCCAGCAGAGGCTCCCGGAGCCAGAGCCAGGTCCCACTGCCAGGCAGCGAGTGGTAATCAGAACTGGCCGGGGAGGCCCCGCTCAGTGTGACACTCTCCAGGCCAGGGACACAGTGACTGTGGAAAGCCCCTCCCACATTGTGGTGGGGCGGCACTCGGAGGAATGGGGCGCCCCTGTGGGCCCCCAGGTGATTCACGTGGGACACAATGCTGAGAGCAGGGGGACAGGAGGGAGCCTTCATCTCGGGAGACAGCGGTGGCAACTAACACAAGTTCTACTCCATCATCATCATTTTCACTATTAAATCTGCCCCAAAGAGTAACAGCCACACCCTATTCTTACAACAGAGACATCCCTAAAGAGCTTCCTACTTGAACTGCAGTTAACCGTATTTAAAGCACACTGGGCAAGTTCACCAGCTCTAGGAACTTACAGTGAATCCCAACAGTCACTCTAACATACATGCTGACCTCCCTTAACCAGCAAAACATACTGGAAGTCTCAAAATAAATGAAAACTTATCGTAAAAGCATATAAAATAAAGCAACACCTCCCTCACCCACCTGTCTGTGTCACCTCCCAAAGGAGCATGCTCCCGGCACTCCTCCACATGTGCACAAATACACTCATCTCTGCTAATGAAACTGCATTTTAAAATTACATCATGGTGAGCCAGGTGTGGTGATACCCGCCTGTAATCCTAACACTCAGGAGGCTGAGGTAGGAGGATCATCACATATTCAAGGCCAGCCTGGTTTACACAGTGAGTTCATTTGCTAGCCTAAATTACACAGTGACACCCTGTCTCCAAAAAATTAGAAGCAAAATTAAATAAATAAAGCTACATCATGTTACTGCTGAGATCTGAAAACACCTGAATAAAGGGAAAAACTATGTTCACAAGCCAGCGCACTCAGAGTTGTTAAGGTGGCACTATGCCCTTTAAGCTGATCCAAAGATCCAAAACCCCTCCCTGAGATCCCAGCAGATGTCTGCAAAAGCTGACACCACACCCAGGACAGCCTCAACAACTCTGAACAAAAACAACAAAGCTGGAGGACCTAGCATTTCCCAAAACCCCTCTACCACTACAGTGACCAAAGCACGGTGTGAGCAGCATGGTATGAGCAGAAGGGTGGGCACAGGTCAGTGGAACGGCATCCAGGAAGAAACCCTAGCTGGGGAGACAGCTTAGCAGCACAGCACCTGCCTGCCAGGCACAAGGTCCTAAGTTCAATTCCCGTACAAAAAAAAAAAAAAAAAAAAACCCACAGAATCCCTTGCATTTATGGCCCATTTATTTTTGACAATGGTACCTGGGTTATTCAGCAGGGAAGGGGCTGTTTTTAGTAAAGGATGAACAAAACTGGCTGTTCACAAGGAAAAGGGTGAAGCGACATGCCTGCCTGGTCCATACACAAACTAACTCAGAATGAATCAAAGACCTCAATGGAAAGAGATATAAACCATCACACTTCCCAAAGAAAATCTCTGTAACCACGGGTTATATATGATACCAAAAGCATGATCCACTTTTGATTGATTGACTGATTTTTGTCTTTTTGAGACAGGGTCTTACTATGCAGTTCAAGCTGGCCTTGAGCTCACTTTGTAGCCCAGGCTGGCCTCAAACGCACAACAATCCTCCTGCCTTAGCCTCCCAAGTGCTGGGCTCTGGGATTACAGGTGTGCACCACTATACCTAGCCAGCATGATACATTTTAAAACAAAACTGCTAAATCGTACATCAGTAAAATTAATAATTTTTCAAAAGACTCCATTAAAAAAATGAAAAGGAAAGCTACAGACTGGAAAATATTTGAAAATTATGTATCTAATAAAGGATTTGCATTCAAAATATATTTTTTAAATTATTATGACTCCATAATAATAAAAAATGAGCAAAAGTTCTGAGGTCCATCAAGGAAGACATATCACTGCCTAGTAAGTCCATGAAAAGATGACCAAGCACAGTCACCAGGGAAATGTGACAGCACTTCCCCCAACAGCACTGCTGAAATGACAGCAAGTGCTGGGGTGGGGAAGGGCAGGTAAAATGAGACCCCCTCCTCTGCTTGCGGGGGTGAGCCATGGGGATGGCTCTGCAAAACAGTTTGGTAGCTTCTTAGCAAATTAAACAAATTTACTCCACACCCAGCAATTCCACATCTATGAATCTAACCAAAAGAAATGAAAAACACTTGGATACAAGCATTCATGGCAGCATTACTCAAAACCAGAAAGTGGGCACAACCCAAATGTCCATCCCCCAGTGAATGAGAAGACATCAAGTGGAAAGGGAGGAGCTGCTGGCCACACTGTAATGAGGACGGAGAACTCCTCCTCCTAAGAGAAGTCCTAAGCAGAAGGCGCTATTGCAGGGCTCCACTTACAGTAAGTGTTCAGGGAAGACACACTTAAGCCTAAAAGCAGACCTGTGACTACCTGTGCCTGATGGTAGGGGTGGAGACTGGCTTTAAATAGGCATGGGGATCTTTCTAGAAATGCTGTAACACATTTCCCCACTGGATCACAGTGAGGTTGCAAAACCCTAATAAATCTACTGGTTTGTACACTCAATGCAGGTCAAACGTGATAGCACCCTACATGTCCTAATAACCCTGTTGCAAAAGTCACGCAGGGAAAATGTACTGTGCATAACCAGGCTTTCTCAACCTCACACTCCCAAGCCTTTCAAGAGGTCACTCCCTGCTTGTGAGGGCTGCCCCATGTGGCTCGTTTCACCCATCCACTCATCTAATGCCAGTAGCAGTGGTCCCCGCACCCCAGCTGTGACAGCCAAAAAGGCTCCACCCATGGCCAAATGCCTGTGGGGAACACGCCCAGCTGAACCACTGGTCCAGGCCTGCTTGTCACCTGACACCTTGTCAGAGCCTCCCTGTGCTGCTCCCTGGCACCCTCTGCAGGGCAGCCCTCACTACTGGGGCAACGACACTCCCACTTCACTGCTACAGGGCTGCTACAATAACCTACCTCACAGAGGAACCTTTTGGATACTGACATAAGATGCTCTATGACAGTTTTCAGCAAAAAAGACATTTTGGCACACAGATGTTCGCTGTGATCGCACACTGGCCAGGCAGACTGGCAGGAGCAGCAACAGCCTGCAAGAATCTTGGGATACACACTTTCCCGCAGGCCCAGGTGCACTGGCAGGATCCCAGGGGTGGAATCAACCGAGGACAGCAGCCTTCCCACAGGGAAAGGTCCTTCTCAGGTAATCACCACAGCCTCAACAGTCTGCTGGTCTGGACAGGTGACAGCAGCAAGGCCATAAGCAGACAGGGAGATAATCAGTGCCAGCAACTTCTGGAGCCCTGGGGCAGGACAGAAGAGGACACAAGATTCCACAGAAGTTCCACCCTGCTGGTCACTGACGACACCAGCTAACCTACTCCACAGGCTTCTTCTATTCCACAGAAGCACTCCCAACTGCACCCCAACATGACAGCTTAGACAACAGGGTCTCAAAGGTCATGGGCTCTAGGGCTGGCAGCAATCTTAAGCTATGAGTCCAAGCAAAGTTGGACTACTTTTATTTATTTGTTTGTTTCTTTGAAACAGTCTATGCAGCTCAGGCTGGCCTCAGACTCATGGTGATCCTCTTGCCTCAGCCTCCCAAGTGTGGGGTCCTATGCCTGGCAGCTAGACCACTTTGGATCCAAATAAATGAAGGTCAGAGGGGCCATGTGACTGGGGACATGCACAACTCTGGAAGCCCATTCCTGTCACCTGCAGTCCCAGCCACACTCTGTTGGGTTGCAGCTCACAGTCCATCAGTAGCTCAGCAGGGTCATCAGAGGTACCTCCCACTTTTAATCAGAGATACCACCCGTGGTGACTTTCCTGCACAGCCCTGGTCTCGTTCATTAATTTGCCACTTCTGCCAGCCTGCTCCCATGGCCTGTCCTCTCTGAGGAGAGATCTGGGTTCACCCAGGACAGATGCCTCTGCACGGGCCCTGTCCCAAGAGCCCTACATCCTCTGCCTGAGCATCTGAAAAGGCAGGCCGTCTTCCACTTCAACACCCAGAAGAGAGAGAGGCCCGGCAGGCAGGTTCTATGGCAAAAGCCAGCAGCACCGGGCGCCACAAGAGCTTGGTGTCCAGAGACACGAGGGCCCAGAGGCGGCCCTGGAACCTATCCGAGTAGAAAGGCGAGAGCCTATCACAGAGGAGCAGAAGCCCAGCCAGCTGTCTGCCAAAACAGAAGGGTGAGACAAACTGACAGGAGGACAGTTAATTCCCTAATAGATGTTTAAGTACATCTGTAAATGGCCTCTTGTTTGTGAAGGGTCTGGAGCAGACCCAAAACCCACACACTCACCAATCTTGAAGCAGGGGAATTCCACAGGAATGCAAAACCTTATGCAAACACAGAAGTGCTTTCCCCAAAAACAGTTCTAATTGCTTTCTTAAGACAGGTTTTCAAAATATTGGTTTAATTTTATACTATTTATCTAAAATTTGTAATAGTTACCCTAACAAATTTTTAACAATGAACACTTTTTAACAACCATACCGGAGGGTGCAACTGTGCCTTCAACAAGCTTAAAAATCCATCTACAGGGTACACCAAAGAGCTGACACCTCCCGAGCCCTCCTGCACCCACAGATGCCAACCTGGCCTCGCAGGACCTCCCTGCACATTTGCACCCTGTAGCAGGCACACTATGTGGCTCCATGTCCCTGTTGACATAGGACACAGGAGACAAAACTGGAGGTGACACCTCAGCTCACACGCATGTTCTCACTGCTACACCTGCCACACACCCGAAGACAGCACTCGAGGGCTCATGCCAGCACACACCTCCCTCGCACAAGAGGTTCAGCACTGCAGTTCCCTTATGTGCACTCCAGTTCTCCAAGGTCTGAAAATATTCAACAGAAAATTCTGGAATAAATAACTTTTATTCCAAATGCTGTCTTATCTGTTCTATTTTACTGGTTATTGTTGCTAATCTCCCATTTTGCCAAATGCATAACTTAGGCTTCATGGCAGACCTGTGTACCCAGGAAGAAAGAGTCCTTTGCATGGCGTTTAGCGCTATCTACAGTTTCAGGAACCCACCAGGGGCTTAAAACACATCCCTCAGGGATAAGGGGGCCAATCATACCACATCAGACACAAACACAGGAAACAGGAGTGTTCAGACAGAAAAAGCAGGTGCCACCGCCCAAGTAATTAGCTTTACAAATTATCAGGAAATGTGAGGCCTGCTATCCTTTGTCTGCATGGTACCTGCTGATCATTTTTGAAATAGCTCGTTTATCAAAACCTTTCATGTATGATCTAACCTTCATGTAGTATCGATGTTTCTCAACCTAACCTGTGGATCATGAAGAACAACTGTGACACACGCAACAGGCAGAATGTTCTGTGTTTGCACGGAGCACGTCCCAGGCACAGGTACTAGGACACTTCTTCCTGTCCCCACCCACCAAAGCCTGGCCCATCTGACAAAATGCAACCAAAAAACTTCTAACTAATGGAAATAGCTCACTTCATAAGCAAGAAAAGCAAGAAACTGACGACAAATTTCTACTTCCTAAATTTTATCTTCCTTATTTTGTTGCACATCTGAGGGAGAAAGAAGCAAAGTGCAGGGTAGACTGGGGGCTGCAGAACACTCTGGAACCTGGCCTGCCTGTTTGTCCTTCCAGGCAACATCACTTCAAGTTCAAGACCCTGAAACCTGGCACGGGGTCAAGCACCACACCACTCCCTTGCATCTCAAGACCAGAAACTAGAGGGCCCATCAACCCTGCGGCGGCAAGCAGGGGTGAGAAGTGGGGCTCAAGGGGTGGAAGGGGGGGCAGTGCCCACCTACGGGCATGCAGGCCCGATGCACCCACCGCTTCAAGGACCCTCCCATTACTGCCAAAACTTAGGCTTTTAGGGACTTCTGGGAGCCCAAGCCACCCATACAATTTGGGGGTAACCCACAGTGACCACTGAAATATTATGATATATATGTTTTTTGGGTTTTGACCATGATTCCTGGCCTATTAGCCTTTCCCCAAGGCAGGTCTTAGAACCAAGAATGTCTCTTCCTCTGACTGAGACATGAACTCCAGCCTTCCCTCCCTTTCTGTTTTGGAGTGGACATAACCAGTCTCTGACTTACTCCCGGCTGACAGTAGGTCATAAGACCTTCCCTGTGCCTCCCGAGCAACCATGCCAGTGCAATGAAGTCTCCCTAAAGCCCTCTGAACCCTCTGGGGACACTGTGGAGGGCGGAGTGCAGGTGGGCTCGTGGGGAGGTCCACACCACACCCATGTGTCCTCCATCTTGCCCCTTTGGTGCACCCTCTAAGTATCCTCTGCTATAAATCAGCAAACACAGGGAAGTGTTCCTCTGAGTTCTGGGAGCCTTCACAGGGTGACGAAAACCTCAGTCTACAGCTGGGCTAGTCACAAGTTCTGCAGACTAGACTTGTGACTGGGACTGAAGTGGGGGCCATCTTGGTGACAGAGCTTTTGGCTGTGGGACTGGAAGACTCTTAGGAGACAGTATTGAGCCTGAACTGCAATAGGGGATATCTAGCTGGGGTCCACTGCAGAAGCAAGGCTTGCCTACTGGTGGGGAGAAACTTCCACACCTTTTGGAGTCACAAAAGTTTTCCATGTTGACTGTAGTGTAAGAGCTCATTTTCTTTCTCCTAGTAGAACACACTGTTTCTGGAAACTACAAACATGATTCATAACTAAAGCTTTTACTGCTTCCAAAGAAGCACTGTCACTACTTCTGTGTCTACCCACAGCTGAGAGCTACAAGATCCACTTGCACTGCCCCCCAGTCAGCTTTGGAGCACAGTCACACTGCTAAATGTGATTCTCAGGTTCTTTAGTAAAAGCACTAAAAACTAATAACACGAGTAACTTACATGATCAATGCCTCCCATTCAAAAAAGTTCTCTTCGTTCATGGGGCCTGCAGAGAAAGAAAAACACCCTCAACATTTTAACTGTAAAGGCAACTTTGGTGCTTAGAAAAAAATTATAAAGAAGTAACCTGAGTCTCTTACCTGCCACAATTCCTTCTGGAGGGTTCAGTGTTAATTCTACAAAATGAAAAAGTCAAGTGATTACCCAATAGAAGGAATATTTTACAAAGCATATAAGACTGTACATTATAGAGTCCACATCTTAAACATAACAATTCTACTTGCCCAAAGTAAATGCCCAGTCCAATTACAATATTGATAAAAACTATATCAATATTTATGCCAACAACACAAAATTCCCACTTTACAAATGAAAACAAAAACAAGGGGTAAGCTATCCTTTTAAAAAACTCCCACTGTTACTTTGATTACAACTCACAAGTCAAAAAAAACTCGCAAGTCTAACACAATCTGTTACTCCCCAACTGAGGAGTATTTCCTGTCATTTTAAAAGGCACATGACTGTGACAAAGTAGAGAAATGAGCCAGAGCCAAGGCAGCAGAAGCTCAGCATTATCAAACACACTAAGCATTTTATTTAATACACTCTGCAAAGTCAGTGAGCCCCTCAGACCTGACATCCCAAGCACAGCAAGCATGGGCATTGGTGGTTCAGTGGTAGAATTCTTGCCTGCCAAGCACAGCAGGCATCAGCACTGAGATTTGATAAAAAGGTCCACGCTGCACTCCCCGGGAGCTTACGACTATAGCCATGATTTTTAAAAATCTACAGCAAGGCATATAATAGTCAAGATTCCACAAATCAAGACAAAAACAGAATATTAAAAGCTCTTAGAGCCACATGTGGTGGTGCACACCTGTATTCCCAGCACTCAGTAGGCTGAGGCAAGAGGATCACTGCAAGTTCGAGACCAGCCTGGGCTTCAAAGTGAGCTCAAGGCCAGCTTGAACTGCATAGCATGACCCTGTCTCAAAAAGACTAAATAGACAGACAGGTAGATAGATAGATAGATAAAAGCTCTCAGAGAAAAGAAACAAATCACCTATGAAATATGGGCTGGGGATATAGCTCAGTGGTACAGTGCCTGCCTGGCAAGCACAAGGTCATGGGTTCAATTCCCGGTACGAAAAAAAAAAAAAAAAAAGTAAACAAATCACCTGTAAAAGAAAGCCCATAAGAATCACAGCAGACTTTAAAGCAGAATCCTGACCTAACTGTAACCATTTTGTCCAATACAGCTGCAGCCATTCTGTTTTCTGACACTAAACTTGACTCTATCGCATAATTTGTTATCAAATGAAAACTTCTAGGGCTGGGGATATAGCTCAGTGGCATAAGCGCTTGCCTGGCAAGCCTGAGGTCATGAGTTCAATTCCTGATACCAAAAAAAAAAAAAAAAAAGGAAAAAGAAAACTGCAAATATGCTAAAAACAACTTTGCTACATACAGCTATGCTCACCACAAGATGCCCATTCTACCATGGCCTTCTGCTACACTTACCTAAGTTTTTATTACTCCTGTCACTCTATAAAAAAACAACCTTTTTGTAATCAGCATGTCAGACTCTGGAAACTACTTGTCTGGGGTCCATCTACACTAATAAAGTTTTATTTCTTCCCCTTTCTTTGAGCTGCTGTTGACTCAATTTTCCCACAATTCCTCAATATAAACCCTCAAGTCAAAGAGAGCTTGGAATGAAATATTTCAAGCCCTAAAAGAAAACCCAGATTAACACACCCCACAAAACTATTTTTCAAAATTGATGAATAAGACTTTCATGACAAAGAACACCTTAGGAAATTCATAAACATCAAAACACCACCCCAAAGTGTTCTCAAGGACATTGTAGAAGGAGATAACAAGGACTAGAACTCCACGAACTCCCAAAAAATGAATCTACCAGACAAGGAAAACAAACAGAGTGGGGAAAAGGAAGCCAAAAACAGGAAAATAACATGATAAGGATAAGGTATATCAGTTATAATTATCAATGTTAATGGTCTCAAATCAACAACAAAAAGAAATAGGCTGGCAGAACGGATCAAGAAGCAAGATCCAACAGTATGCTGCATACAAGAAACACATTTAATTAAAAAAGAAATACATAAAGCCGGACGTGGTGGCGCACACCTGTAATCCCAGCACTCAGGAGGCTGAGGCAAGAGGATCGTTGCGAGTTTGAGACCAGCCTGGGCTACAAAGTAAGCTCAAGGCCAGCCTGAACTGCATAGCAAGACCTTGTCTCAAAAAGACTGACTAAACAAATAAATAAAAAGAAATATATAGACTGAGAGTCAAAGCATGGAAAACAATACTCCATGTGACTGAAACCCAGAAAAAAGCAGAGGTAGCTATTCTATTTGCATACAAAGTGGATTTCAACCCAAGACTGATTAAGAAGGACCAAGATACACTCTCGTAAAGGGAGCAATCCAAGAGGAAGAGACAATGATCATAAATATATATGTAACAAATACCAGTGCACCCAACTATATAAAACTGATATTAATGGACATAAAAAAAATCAAATAAGCCCTAATACATTTACATTAGAGGATCTCTGTACCCTACTGAAACAAATAGATCAACAACAACAAGAAAAACAATGAAATATTAGAACTGAAACAACTTTTAAACAAATGAACATGGTAGATATCTACAGTGCTTCACCTCACAACATCAAAATACACATTCTTCTAAGCTGCACCTAGGACATTCTCCAATATAGACCACATACTAGCTTATACAACATGCTTAAGTAAACACAAAGGAACTGAAATTATCCCATGCATATTATCAGACCACAGTGCAATGAAACTGGAAATCAACGGCAAAAGGAATCATAAGAACTTCATAAATACACGGAAATTAAATAATACCCTCCTAAACAAACAAGGGGTCACAGATAAAATTAAAGAAGAAATTAGACAGTTTCTACAATTAAACATGCCAATACAATATACTGGATCTTATGGGACACAATGAAAGCAGTTCTATGAAGGAAATTTATAGCAGTGAATACCCACATCAGGAAAAGAGTGAAGTCAAATAAACAACTTAATGTTTGAACTTCAAGCTCCTAGAAAAAGAAGAGGTGGTCAAGCCCAAAGTTCCTACAGGGGAAGAAATGATAAAGATCAGAGCAGAAATTAATGCAATAGAGACTAAGAAAACAATACAAAGAATCAATGAATCAAAGAGTTGGTATTAAATAAAATTGACAAGCCCTTATCCAACCTTATCAAAAAAAGGAAAGAAAAGACTCAAATCCATGCAATCAGAAATGAAAAGGGTAAAAATCAAAACAGATCTGGTAGAAATCTAGAAGATCACCCATTCTAGTAAGATGGAAAATACAGAAGAAATAAACAGATTCCTAGATACATATGAATTACCAAAGCTGAATCAATAAGATATAAAAATCCTAAATAAACCAATAAACTTAATCCTAAATAAGCCAATCAATGAAATTAAAGATGTAATTTAAAACCTACCAATAAAGAAAAGCCCAGGTACTTACAGACTCACTGCTGAATTCTCTAAATTCAAGAAATTTAGAAAAGACATAATACCACTACTTCCCAAACTCCTTAACGAAACCAAAAGGGAGGCAATGTTCCTAAATTCATTCCTGGAAGCAAGCACTGCTCTAATACCAAAACAAGAGAAGGTCTCAACTAAGAATGAGAACTACAGGCCAATCTCCCTCATGAACATAGATGCAAAAATATTGAATAAGATACTGGCAAACAGTGCAACAAATCATCAAGAACATTATACACCATGACCAAATAAGATTCATCCCAGGGATGCTGAGATGGTTCAACATATGAAAATCAATAAATGTAATATACCATATTAAAGCCAAGGATAAAAACCATATCATCATCTCAACAGATGCAGGAAAAGCTTTTGACAAAGTCCAACACCCACTCATGATAAAAACTCTATAGAAAATTGGAATAGATGGTCTTTATCTTAATCTGATAAAAGCCATCTATGACAAATCAACAACCAACATCACTCTGAATGGACAAGAACTGAAAGCTTTCACTCTAAAATCAGAAACAAAGCAAGAATGTCTACTGCCCCTACTCTTATTCAATATACTTTGGAAAACTAGCCAGCACAATGATACAAGAGAAAAAAATAAAGAGAATAACAATAGAAAAGGAAGAAGTTAAATTATCATTATTCTTGGATGACATGATACTCTACATAGAGGACCCTAAAAACTCTACCAAAAGACTTCTAGATTTAATAGCAAAATTCAGTAGTGAAGCTGCACACAAAATCAATATTCAAAAATCATAGCCATCCTGTACATGAATAACAAACTCACTGAGAGAGAAATTAGGGAAACAACACCTTTCATAATAGCATCCAAAAAAAAAATGAAATACTTAGGAAGCAATCTACCAAAGGAAATAAAACACCTCTACATTGAAAGCTACAGTACTGTGAAAAAGGAGATTGATGAGGATATCAAAAAATGGAAAGAGATCCCTTGTTCCTTGATAGGAAGATCCAGTATGGTGAAAATGGCCATACTTCCAAAACTGTTTTATATTTGATGCAATTTGACCAAAATTCCAACAGCATATTTCACATAATTAGAGAAAACAAGCCTAAAAAAGCCTAAAATTCATTTGGAACCACAAGAGATCTAAAATAGCAAAGGCAATTCTGGACAACAAAGGCAAGGTACGAGGCTTCACAACAGTTAAATCTTGGAAACAGCCCAAATGTCCATCAACTGATGAATGGATAAAGATGTGGTTTTTTTATACAATAGAGTACTACTCTGCCATAAAGAAGGATAAGCTTGAGACATTTCTAGCTAAATGGATGCACCTTGAGACCATACTCTTCAGTGAAATAAATCGGATGCACATGTGTAAATACCACAGTTTTTCTGGTGTGAGAAACCAGAAGTGTAAATAAAGACTAAAATGTATAATAAGTATTGTGAAATAGAAAGAAAATGTTCAAATGGTCGGGGGAAGGGAAGTAAAAAAAAAAATGAGAAAAGAAAGGAAAAATGGAAACAAAGCTTTTGTACATGGGGAGCATAGGAGAGGTTGAAAGAAGGGTAGGGGAATGGAAAAAAAGAAACAAGTTATATCATATACAGGTACAAATTCTCTATGATGAATGTGATCATTATGTATCTAAAATGTACCAATAAAATCTGATTGGTAACTGGAAAAAAATCTGTTTCTTCTAAAGTCATAAAAAGAAAAAAAGGCAGTAATAGCCATTTGTTATCACTTTGTACTATGCACTGTATGTAACTGTATGTGTTATACTTTTATATGGCAAACATGACAGTAGTACTGCATGCAGACAAGGTCACATGGTTATGCCTTCCCTAGGCCATAGGAATTTTTCAATGCCATTATTATTTTATGGAACTACTTTTGCACACATAGTCTGTCATTGACCAGGATCTCATTATGTGACACACAGCTGAATATTAAAAAAGGAGGGGCCACAGATATGAACAAACCCATTGCCAAAAAAAGACATCGCCGGCCCCATGGTCTAAATGTCTCAGTCTCTTCTCACATTTCATGTATGAATCTGAACCTCCAGGTGATGGAACTGGGAGCTAGTACCGTTATAAGAAAGAGCACAGGGGCTAGAGGCACAGCTCACCCAGTGCTGCAAAAAGAAGGGGTGGAGGGAAGGAAAAATGTAAGAAAGATTTTCTCTCTTTGTCTTTTTGAGACAGGGTCTCACTATGCAGTTCAGGCTGGCCTTGAGCTCACTTTGTAGCCCAGGTTCGTCTCGAACTTGCAACAATCCTCCTGCCTCAGCCTTCCAACTGCTGGGATTACAGGTGTGCGCCACCATGCCTAGTCAGAAAGATTTTCTCTAGGTTACTGAAGACACCATGAGAGGATGGCAATGTGAACAACAGGAAGAGAGAGGCCCTCACCAGGTACTAGACCTGCTGCAGCCTTCAAACTGGCCGCCTCTGCTTCTAGAACCATGAATAACAAATGTTTCTTGTTTAAGCCTCCAGTCTATGGTGTTACAGCAGCCTGGAGTAAGACCAATAGCAAATAAACACATAAAAATATATTCGACATTACTCAACAATGACAGCCTTAAGAGAAACACATGTTAACACCACAAAAACAACTGGATTAAATATCTTCAACATTATAAATGTATTTAGTCATGACAGAATGGTTCAAAAATTTTTTTGGTACTAGGAATCAAACTAAGGACCTTACACTTTCCAGGCAGATGCTGTGCCACTGAGCTATATCCCAGGCTCTCAGAGTGGCTAAAATTAAAAAGACTGACAATTCTATGGGCTGGGAATACAGCTCAGTGCCTGGCAAGCACAATATCCTAAGTTCAAATCCTAGTACCAAAAAAAGAAGAAAGGGGAGAGGAGGAAAGGGGCAGGGGGAGAAGGGGATCGGCGTGGGCAGGGAAGAGGAGAGGAGAGGGAGGAGGGGAGGAGAGAAGAGAGGAGAGGAGAGCGGAGAAGAGGGGAGAAGGGAGAAGAGGAAAGAAGACGGGAGAAAAGAAAAAACCTGACAACTGTAAGTATTGGTAAATGTAGTGCCTGGCTCTCTCCTGCATCACTGGTGTGAATGGGCAGTGTTGGGTCATGCTGCACATCACACAGCATCTACGGACCATCTGTTCCCACAGACTCAGAGCTAATGTCCGCAGTAACTTCACGCAGACCAGCCCCTAACTGGACATGACCCAAAGCTAACAGGACACTCCAACAGGTTAGAGTTTGGACCATTCTGAACTCTGGGTTTCTAAATTAGGGTTGCTCAACCTGTAGTAAAAAGCAAGCCAAATGTCAGGGATCAGGAAAAGGGAAGGGATGGCAGAGCGCACAGGGAACTTAGGGAGGAACAGGAATGTTCCACAGCATGAGTGTAATGATGGCTGCACACTGTTTGAGATTGACACATTACATGCAAATTTTAACCCAACAAAGTTGGCTCCCCTAAATTTATTTCATTTGCTTTATGAACTATAAAACAAATCTCTTAGAGGATAATATAGAATAACCTCATGCTTTCTGTATAAATACTTCTTAAACAGGAACAACAATAAAATTAATAACCTAGAAACAATGGCCATAACGGGGGGATACAAGGAAAAATGATGAAATTTAAAATTTCTGGCATCAAAAAACACCTTTAAGAAAATCAAAAGGTAAGACATGGAAAAAAAATTTGTAACAAGTTTAACCAAAACAGGGCTTGTACCCAGAATTTTTAAAGAACACCTTACATGGTTGGCAAGGAGCAGGAGCACCATAAGTTCAGACTCAGCCTGGGCAACTCAGTGACCTGGCAAGGACTGCCAAAAAACGTGTATGTCAGGAAAAGAAAAACTTGTATAAATATTTGAATACTACATTTACTGAGACATCATGAGATTAATACAATTTACCTTTGGTCTCTACAATTACACAAGGTGCTCAAAGTGGTGGCTGTTAGCTTCTAGACATTAGTATAGTGAACTGCCGAAGTGTGTACATACACACACCCTCTCTCCCCTCCTCCTCTATATGTATACACACACACACACACATATATATACACACATATATAACATTTACTTATCGCATATGCATATATGTACATATGTATTATATGTATATGTATTTTGTATATATGGAATGTACCTGTGTAGGTTTGGGGAGTATTTTTGCAAGGGGAACACAATATAATACAGGACACATATTTTAACAAGATTATTTAAAACAGTCACCCAAAGAGAGTGCTATACAAAGAGAGTGTAGGAAATCTGTCCACACACTATAGACCAGGAATGCAGCTGAGGGCCTGGATCCTGTGATAATGTCCTACATGAGTCCAGCTGAATATTTAGAGCCCATAACAATGCCTCCCACGAATCCAACTGGAGGCCCAGAGCCCACAACATCTCATGCAGGCCTGTTTCATGGATCTGCGCTGGGAAGGCCCAAAGGTCAGTGGTAGAATCAAGAAAGTCTGTGCCAGCAGGATGAAGGATTTGTGCTACCAGGCTGAGGGATCTGCATTGGCACCTGGAAGCGATGCTCAGAAGAACCAGAGCTCCCCCAAACAGTACCACAGCCATCCTCGGCAACAGTGAGGTCCCGAGCTCCTCCAATGATCAAGATGGCCGAGTTTCCATGAGGGAACCCAATGCGGCAAGCCGCTCCAGGAGACCAGCAGTGTACTTATCTTCCCCTCCAGGGCCAGGAAGTGATGCTCAAAGTGAGGACCAAAGTGAGCTTCCCCAAAGTGAGCTGAAGCTATTCTCAGTGCCAACAAGATCCAGAGCTCCTTGGAGGATGAAAACAGCCAAGTTCATCGGGAAAGCCAGCATGATGAGCTCTCCCAACAGAACCAACAGCTCCTTATAGCTTCTACCAGCTCCCAACAGCCCTTCTCTGTTCCCAACAACCTAACTTCTCCTCCAGTTCTGCCTCTTATGCTGCTGGCAAAAATCCCCAGATGGGCCTCCCACACCCAGCACCATGCTTATTCAGTTCAGCGGGGGGTTTTAAGTTGACCACCAGTTGTCAATCCACTATAGTATCTCAGTACAAAGGCCCTAAATTCAATATCCAGTAAGAAATATGAACACGAAAGAAAAACAAGCAAGACCCTTAACAGGTGCATCACACAGGAAAGAGATCCAAGAAGCCTATACCGCACAGCAAGGCACTCCACACACCCATCTGGAGGAACTGCAGTGGAAACCAATGGACCTACCTAGCCCACCAGAGCCACCTGCTAGCCCAGGCTGAGGAGGCAAACAGCAAGAGGTGCCTAGGAGGATGGGAAGCAACAGACCCCGACTGCTGCTGGGAGAAGGCACTGGAACCACCATCCTGGAAAGGTATGTCCATGGTTTGTCTTGGAGGAGACCACCTCCAGCAGGAATGTGTGAACACGTAAGTGCTGAGGATAGTCTAGGCTCTTCCCAACAGCCATCAATCTTAGGTCTAGAAAACACACACCACCCAACTATTTATCAAAAGAGATCAAGATATCATGGTATTCATACAGTAGGATGAAAACAAAGGTAAATGACTCTTAACTACACATGATCCAATGTTGTATAAGGACAGCTGAGTCTAAAATACACAGTGTACAAGTATACTTACAGATATTCTGAAAACACAAGCCAGGTGTGGTAACGCACACCTGTAATCACAGCACTTGGGAGCAGAAAGAAGGAAGACTGTCTTGAGTTTAAGGCCAGCCTGAACTATACAATGAGTCTCAATAAAATAAATTAAATTAAATTGCCAGGCGCCGGGGATATAGCTCAGTGGAATAAGCGCTTGCCTAGCAAGCGCAGGGTCCCGAGTTCGATCCCCAGTACCGCTACATAAATTAAATTGCCATACTGTTCCAGAATGCATGCTTTGGAAGACCCAAAGAAGCAAGGACGCCCCACTACTGTAGAGGAGGGACACACTGGGTGGCTATGTCTGCAGCAGGCTACTGTCCCTTGTCGTAGCAAGGGTGCTTCTGAGGTGGCTGGTGGCGCAGTCCCATTCCCTACACTTTTCTGTGTGCCAGTTCCACCTCATACCAATGCACAGTTTAAAATGTTGTCCTGCAACAACGCACACAGGGAAAGTGGTGGTGATGGCAAAAGCTGGGGTTGGTCCAGCAGGCAGAGGCGGTTGGACTCACTGGTGCCGTGGATGTAGCCAGCCTGTGAGGGAAAGCAAACATGGTCCAGACGTTTACCACCGTGTCAGCGGTGGCACTCCCCCTGGCAGAGTGGGAGAAGTCCAGCTCGGGGTGTCTGGTAACCAAGGAAGACTGAGGCTGGAGATGGACATATGAGAGTTACTTCACACAGAACACATGGAATCCAGGACTAGGTGGGACCCTTGGGAACAGTGTTTCTCAGGGAAAATTGGGATGATACTTCAGGTTTCACAAGGATTGGGACAAGTTCCTACAATTTAGTAGGAGGGGCCAGGAATGCTCACACCCACCATCAACCAGGCCTACACTAGGAAAAATCATTTCACTCAAAATGCCAACACCGGGGGCCAGGGCTATAACTCAGCAGCATAAGTGCTTGCCTGGCAAGCCTGAGGTCATGAGTTCCATTCTGGTAGCAAAAAAAAAGAAAAAGAAAAGAACGCCACCACCACCTGTTGAGAAACCCTGATCCCAAGAACAAGGTCCAGAAGGAGCCAAGCACTGCCATGAGGAGATGCTAATGTGGGGACCTAAGAAGAACAAGACACAAGCAGAGGCCAGTGAAGGAGGATAAAGGCAAGAGAACGCTGCCCCACAGGGCTCCCGGAGGGAGCAGGCACGTAAGTGAGGCTGAGCCCCTGGAGATGGTAAGACACATCTCCTGACTCTGCTCAGGGAGCAGACTGAGGGGAAAAGCACAAGACCCCAAAGCATCAAGCTCTACACACCCAGCAACTAGTCCAGTTCTAGTGCGGTAAGTCAAATCACCCACGTGTAAGAAAACAAGGTTAACACCAATGGGTGGTGAACTGCTAAAATGGAGGGCGGGACGGAGGAAACACAAAGTCTGTAAGAAACCAAATAGATGCCTAAGAGCCAGATGTGATGGGATTCCACCAATGGCTGTTGCGTGACCATGAGGGCCTTGTACCAAAAAGAACTGGTTTTATTTGTTACTGGAGTTCCCCTCTGCAACTCCTCTTGACCACCTCCACTGAGATGAGGACATCTCAAATCTGCAATACTAGTGATCCAGCTCCAAGCACCTGAGCCCACCTCACTTCTTGGCAGCAACAGCGGCATCTAGCGGTCACCAAGGACCTGTGCCATGAGCTCTGCAGGGAAGGGAAAACATGCTTTAGGACTGCAAAACAGGCTTGGGTTTGCTTCCAACACACACACACACACACACACACACACACACACACACACTCATATATGATTTCATGCTTACTCTTAAAAACAAGTTCCAAAAGAGAAGCAAATTTTAACTATCAGAAATTTTAAGACTATTCCTTGACACTGATTCCTTGAAACTGTTAATTTGCTTAAAAATCATTTTTCTTAAAACAGTAGCTTAGCTGGGGGGTGGTGCATGCCTCTAATCTCAGCACTTGGGAGGCTGAGGCAGGAGGATTAATGCAAGTTCAAGACCAACCTAGGTTACAAAGCAAGCTCAAGGCCAGCCTGAACTGCACAGGGAGACCCTGTCTCAAAGCAGAACAAAACAAAGCAAAAAATAAAAAGCCAGTGGCTTAAGGGCTGAGGATATAACTCAGTAGGTCCCAAGTTCGATTTCTGATACCAAAAGACAGACAGACAGAAAGAAAGAAAGAAAACAGTGGCTTAAAAAAGATACCCACCACACAAGATGAAACATAAGCTTGACCCAGAAATTCCACTTCTAGCAATCCATCCCACAGATACCTTGGTAAAAATAAGAAAAGATGTACACACAGCCCATTCTTTCAGGGCTATTTGTAATAGCAAAGTGGGGGCATGGATTAACCCAAATGTCTACCAATACAGGACTAGGTAAATCCTAGGAGAGTGGAGTACTCTACAGCTCTACTATGCCTACTGATAAGGATCAGTACAGACTGAACTCCAGGTCAAATGCAAAAAGCAAGAGAACAAAGTGTGTGACTGGGCTCTTTGAATGAGGTCACTCTGGTGTTCTTTTGAGAAGAGGCAGGAACAGAAACAAAGAAAGAGAGGCCTTAGGAGAAACTGCCCCACCCACATCGTGACCTTGAAGTTCCTATCACTAGCACTGAGAAATGAGTTTCTGTTGCTTAAGCCAACAAGTCTGTTATGGTGGCCCAAGAAAATAACACAGAGGTGAAGCATCTGCAAATAATATGCACACGAGCCTTGGCCTTGATCTCCACCATGGAGTATATAAAAAACTACCTGATAGAGATCACAGATTGAAATGTGAGGGCTAAAACTATAAAACTCCTAGAAAAAAATCGTAAGAGAAAACCGTAACTTTCCATTTAGCAATAATTTCTTCAATATAAGACAAAATCAAAAAATATTTTAGCATCAGTACGTTGCACTTCACTGAAATTTTGAATTAAAGTTTGTATTTTAAATGGCAGAATTATGCAAATCAGAAGGAAAGCCCCAGGAGAGGTGTAAATGGGTAGTTTCAGTCATGGAAGGTGAAAAAGCCCCAGAAATCTGCTACACAACAATGAGAAACAGTTAACAAAACTATAGACACTTAATACACACTTTAAAATGTGAGGGCTGGGGGTACAGCTCAGTGGCATGAGTGCCTGCCTGGCAAGTGCAAGGTCCTGAATTTGATCCCCAGTACCACAAAAAATATATATAAAAAAAAAAAAAGTGAAGGGGCAGACCTGTACTTATTACCATAATAAAAACAAAGAGGGGTAGTGTCTGGCTAAGGAGAAAATACTTACAGGACAAATATCCAACAAAAGATTTGTACACACATAACAAAAAGAAATATTACAATTAAGGAACAGCACAATTTAAAAATGAGCAAATACTCAAGATATTTCATCAACAAAAACCCAAAAAGCCCCACATAGATGACAAATAATTAGTCACCAGAAAAATCCAAATGGAAAGCACAGTAACAGTGGGGTGTGGTGGCTGAGACAGGAAGATCACAAGTTTGAGCCCAGCCTTGGTATCTTAGCAAACCCTGTTTCAAAAATAAAAAATGGGCTGGAGAAGTAGCTCAGTGCAAGGCCCTGGGCTTAATGCCTAGTATAACAAAAGAAGAACTACAATCAAAAAAGCCCCAAATTAAGATACTAATACACACCCAATAGAATGACTGAATATTTAAAACCTGACTATCCCAACCAAGCGTGAGTAGGGAGGCAGAGCAACTGAACCCTTCACAGTGCTAGTAAGAATGGAAAAATGATACAGCTGCTTGAGAAGTTTCTTTTCATTTTCCACTGACCAGATTTTTATGAAAGAGAGATGGAATGAAAGTGTGCTCCACAGAAAGATAAGCACAATGCACAGGGCAGGTACATCTGTGCCAGCTGAGAACTGGGAATAGCCTAACACACAGAGAAGGGTAGGCTACCTCCACAATGGATTGTTATTCCACAATAAAAAGAGCAGACTGCAGTAGTCCTCCCTTACCTGGGGTTTTGTTTCCCAGGGTTTCATTTCAGTTCCCTGCCAACTAAGGTCTGAAAACATTAATGGAAGCTGTGCTGCTGCCTGTGATCCCAGCACGCTGGGAGGCTGAGGCAGGAGGACTGAAAGTTCAAGCCAGGCCAGGACAACTTAGCGAGACCTTGTGTCAAAAAAAAAAATTCAAGAGGGTCTGGTGATGCAGTTTAGTGTGAAGGCCCCAATTAAGTCTCCAGGATAAAGTACACAGAAAATTCCAGAAATAAAACAATATGTAAGTTTCAAATGGCTGTTCGGAGAACTATAAGGAAATCTCATGCTGTCCTGCTCCACCCTTCCCAGGATGTGAACCATCATCTCTCTGCCCAGCAAATGCAGGCTGTGTACCCACATGCCCTACCACAGCTGAGGGGAGGGAGATCACAGGCTAACCCTGATTACAGCACATTTCCCCAACTGTTCTACTTCATTATTACTTACTCCTTTTACTCCCTATCTGTGGGGAGCACTGGTGGTAACAAGAACAAGAGGAGTGAAGCTCAACACAATTAAGCTGAGTTGAAGAAGTCTGACAAAAAAACCCACAAAAGCTGGGCGTGGTGACACACGCCTATAATCCCAGCACTCGGGAGGCTGAGGCAGGAGGATCATTGCAAGTTCAAGACCAGCCTGGGCTACAAAGTGAACTCAAGGCTGTCCTGAACTGCATAGCAAGACTTTGTCTCAAAAAGACAAAAAAAAAAAAAAAAAAAAAAAAAAAGACCCCACGGGAGTGAGGGCAGAGCAGTCACTGCTCAGGAAGGGGAAGCGACAGATGGACATCCAGCCCAGGGAAAAACCTCTGCAGATGCTGGCTGTACCCACTGCCATAACCGCACTGATGGTCCTCCAGATACACACATTATGGTGCCCCTCGTACACTATGTCAGTTCACTATGTGGGAATACTAGCTCCACAATGCTGCTTTTCTTACAGAGGCTGGGAAAAGAAGATACTGTAATGGGTGAAAAGACTGAGCACAGACCAGGATACAGTGACTGTAACACAGGACCCCCCATACCAGGTCAGAGAAAGAAGGAACTCCAACCCATCTACAACACAGTCAAACAGCCCTATATGAAGTTAATAAAACATGAAGAGACATGTGAAGGAAAAACACAAGTGTACTTCTGCTGATGGTGGGAAGAAGCACAAAGATTTGACGTCACCACTCACAGTCCACCTCACAAGCCAGGAGCCATGGACATTGTGTTGGTCAGCCTTCTGTTACTCTAATAGAACACTTGAGATGATCCACATTTATTTAGGCTTGGTTTTGAAGGTTCCAGTCCCTCGGCAGATGCCCCAGTTGTTTCAAGGCAGTATACATCACAACAGGGAGCACAAGACTCGGCCAGGACATAGAGTGGATGGAGGGTCAGGGAGGCCTTCTGATGCCTGAGGGGGTGTCCTTGGAAGGAGATACCAGGACCTCAGTCCTCCTCTTCCTGTCTTTCATGTCCTGGCCACAGGAAACTGTGTTCTGCTACTTGCCCCACAATGATGTACAGGCCCAAAAGTAATGATTGTGCGGACAGAAACCTCCAAAGCTGCGAGCTAAAACAAACCATTCCTCTTTATAATTTCAAGTACTTTGTTACAGTAATGGAAAGCTGAGTAACACAGAGATGTTCATTTATTATTTAATCTGAAAACTAATCTTTCATATACTCATATATAAAATATACTTTACAATTAAAAAAAAAACTTTATAAACACTAAAGAGAACTGGCAGGGAATGACAGTCATAGGAGAGCCAGCCGGGGATGGCTTCTCCCTGAAGTGGTGAGGGGCGCACAAGCACAGATGGTGTCCAAGAGGACAGTGCCAAGGCTGGAGACAAGCCAGGGAAGGGATGAGGAAGGGCAGAGGTGTGGATGAGTTAGAGGGTGAAGGGTCAGGGCAGAGCATCCGGGAAGAGCAATCATCAGTGTTTCTTACGGTCCTGGCAGAATAGTGTGGTTAAGACAAGGGTCCTGTGAATTATTCAGGCTCGCCTCAAACTGGCAATCCTCCTGTCACAGCCTCCACACACCAATGTGTGCACCATGAAGCCCGGTGACAGGATCTGTCTGCTGTGCTGAGAACAGGACAAAGTGTAGCAAGAGCAAGACCAGGAAGAACCCTAAGTAAGAATCCAAGCCAGAGGTGTGAGTGGCTGGCACCTCCTGGGCAAGTGCATGCTGTGCTTGGTGGAGTCCACATGATCTAGCATTGCGAGGTCTTTGGCCCAAACCACTGAAGGCCTGCCATCATTTGCAGTGGGAAGCACAGGAAGGAGCCAGCTTTGGACATGTAAGTTCTGGGTTCCTATTAGATACCATACTGAGTAAATAGTATCCCCTAAATTTCAAGTCCTCCCAAAGTCTGTTAATGTTACTTGGAAACAGGGTCTTCGTAAATGTAACAACTAAAGTGAGGAGGCCTGGTACAGCAGCACATGCTTTTAATCCTAACCATTTGGGAAGGTGATGCAGAAGGATCAAAAATAGTGAGACCCTGTCAAAATAAAAAGCACTATAGTGCTCACTCAGCAAGTGCAAGGCCCTGGGTTTAATCCCCAGTTTAAAAAGGGGGGGGATGAGGTCACCCGGGATGACCGGGTGGGCTCTAAGCCAATGACTGATACCCTTTTTTGTTGTTTTCTGAGATGGGGTTTTACTGTGTTGCCCAAGCTAGCCTCAAATTCACGAGCCTCTCAAGTAGCTGGGATTACAGATATCCCACCCCACCTAGAAACTGGTGTCCTTATAAATGGGAAATCAGACACCAACACACACAGATGGATAACGGATTGATCAGTGTGCCACTGCCACAAGCTAAGGAGTACCAAGGATGGCTAGTAGCCAGAGCAGGGAGAAGGACCTACCCCTGGAACCTCCCCAGGCAGCACTGGACTTCTGAAGTGGGAGAGAGTTAAGTTTCTGTTGTTTTGAGCTACCCTACTGGTGGCAGCCATAATTGCCTATCACTCCTAACCAGGCCCAGGAAAGGCTGAATGGTGTGAAGACAGCAGCTTAAAGCATTTGGGTTCTTTTCCTACCTCTCCTTTTTTCCCTGCTCTATGAACAGAGGCAAATCTTTAAGACTATTACATATTCTATAAAATCAGGGAGCCTCAACAGAACCACCTCTGAATTTGCATTCTCCATTCCCAAGCAATAAAGTGTACCTGGACACATATCCAAATCTACCTCCACTCCACACTACAGAGGCTGTTTCTGTTAAGTTCACACTATCTTACTATGTTGAGGGCCAAACGCTAAGACACAAAAGACAAGAGACCCTGTGGTGGACTGACAACCGGTGGTCAACGTGTAACACCCAGCTGAACTGAGTAAGCATGGTGCCGGGTGTGCCACCTGGGGACTGTTGCCAGCAGCGTAAGAGGCAGAACTGGAGAAGTGAGGCTGTTGGGAACTGAAGAGAGGCTGTTGGGAGCTGGTAGAAGCCGTTGGGAAGGAGGCTGTTGGGAGCTGGTAAAAGCTGTGAGGAGCTGTTGGTTCTCTTGGAGGAGCTCATCACGCTGGCTCTCCTGATGAACTTGGCTGTTTTCACCCTCCAAGGAGCTTGGGACCTTGTTCTCGCTGACAATGACTTCCATCCACTTTGGGAGAGCTCTGGTCCTCACTCTGAGCATCACTTCCTGGCTCTGGAGAGGAAGACGGCGCACTGCTCAGTCTCCTGGAGAAGCTTGCCACATCGGCTTTCCTGATCATCAAAGGAGCTCAGGATCTCACTGTTGCTGAGGGTAGCTATGGTACTTTTCAGGGGAGTTGTGATTATTCTGAGCGTCGCTTCCCAGCTCCGGTTCAGACCCCTCAGCCTGCTAGCACAGATCCTGCATCCCGCTGGCACAGACTTCCTAGATTTGACCACTGACCTCTGGGCCTTCTCTGCACAGATCCATGAAACAGGCCTGCATGAGATATTGTTATGGGCGCTAGGGCTCTCATTAGACTAGTGGGAGACACTGTTATCAGCTCTAGGTTTTCAGCTGGACTCATGCAGGATATCATCTTGGGATCCAGCCCCTCAGCTGGTCAAGATTCTCTGGTCTTAGTATGTGAACAGATTTCCTGCACTCTTTTGTATATCATTCTTTGGGTGACTACCATAAATAATCTTATATGTGTCCTGTATTATATTGTTCCCCTTGCAAAATAACCCCAAACCAACAGACCCTAGGTGTAATTTTATCACATTACCAGGACATGGGGGGAAAAATCCTTCAATACTCCATCTGTTCTCTGTACTGTTGTCATCAGTGGGTACTGATCTGAGGCCTTGAGTTTGTATTGTTATTGTAGCAGTGAACAGAACATTAGTACAACAGTACAGTACCCACTGATGACCTCATAGTTCCCCGTGTGTCAGAAGTGTGGGTACAGCGTGGACCAGCAGGTTCTCTGCTTACAGACTCAAAGCCAAAACAAGTCACTGGCAGGGCTGCAGCCCATGTTCACTGCTATTGTTGACAAAGCTCAATTCTACATGGCTGAAGGGCTGAGGTATTTGGTTCAGGACTGGCTACTGCCTTCAGTCATGCTCAGCGTTCTGGGGACACCTTTTGTCAGCTCAAAGCCCTCTTCTTCCTCTTCAAAGCAGCCACCCACAGATGGAGTCCTTCTCATACTTGGAACCACTTGGACCTCCTCACTTGCTCTTGGGCCTCCTGTGATTACTAGGTCCACTCAGGTAATCCAGGATCATCTCCCTCTCTTAAAGTCAGTGACACGTACTCTTAATTACATCTCCCAAGTGCCACCTCAGCAGTGTTAGAGAGTGAATAATCAGAGAACAGGAACCTGAGACATCTTCCACAGGTATTCCAACATCTCATGTATTAATACACACACACACACACACACACACACACCACATACACACACATATACAACACATTTCTGGGATACAGTTTTGGAAAACAATGGTTACTTAGGTTTATTACTGCAAATTAATTGTCAATGTGGTTGAAACAATGGATGAAGCTTTGTAAAAGGAGAAAAATTTTAACTTCACCCAATCCAACACTGGATGGAACTGAATAGCAGCCTGAACTCAAATTCCCCATGCAGAAGCTTGATGATTTCCTTCTCTATGAAAATGAAAAAACAACACCTGCTCAAAATGAAGAAACGGCTAAAAAGTAAAAGAAACAAAAGACTGAGGTGTCAGGAAATGTAGTGGTCACACATCTGAACGAACCATATCTAAACCAAGAGACACAGGTAACAGCACCCTCACAGTCAACCCTCTGTTCAGTGTCCCATCTCCCCGCTACCCAGCTGCTCCCTAACAATTTCTCTTAAATGTACAAATGTAGCTGAATGCAGTGGCAGCTACATTTGCTGTTTGTGTTCTCAGCACTCATGAGACTCAGGTAGCAGAATCATGAGTTCAAAGCTAACCCGGGCCACGTATGTATAGTGAAATCCTGTCTCAAAAAAGTAAAACAAAGGTAGAAATGTATGTTCCTGGAAGGACCCTGGGTGGCGGGAATTATCTAGACATTAATGAGCCTGTACTTGCCACGCCGCTTTGCTGAAGCCAAACACCAACTCTCACTGTGCAGGGCCAGCAACAGTTGAGAAAATAAGGCTGCATGTACACTCACCACTTTTACTACGTCCACTGTTTAGCTTATTTTCAAATCCGTCACCACACTTAGATCTTACTACAGTAATCGCACCGAGCCCCACTACAGCTGCCCAGCTGCATCTGGCTGAGCGCTGCACCTCCAGGACTAGCTGCGATCCCGGCAGAGGGGCGATGCGGAGCTGCGGACCGCCCGGGTAGGAACGAGCTTGGCAGGGGCTGCGTCCCACCCCAGGCCACGCCAGGTGCCCTCTGGTCCGGGGCACGTTCTTCGTGTTCTGCGGAAACGTACAGCGCGATCCCCAGCTCCCTACGTCCCTGTCCCTGGTCGAGGCCGGCGCGGGGTCCCCAGAGCCGCCGGGGAGGTAACAGGGCAGGTGCCCAGCACGCTGCTCCACAGGGTTGAAGCTGAAGCCAAGCCGCGCTCAGCGCCCGCGCGACCCTGCCTCGCGGCCTGGTGACCAGCGGCCCCCGGCCTGGCACCCGTCCGCTCAGCTGCTAAGGAGCCTGGGGAAGCCGGCGAGCGCGGAAAACGACCCCGAAGCCGCCCCCAGGCAGCGGTGAACACTGGGTCAGGTCTGAAGAGGCTGGTGAAGAGGCGAGAGCGCGCGGCGCGACTCACGGCTCCAGCGCCGCCCGGAGCGGAACTGCAAGGGGCGGCGCGCGCGCCCGGGGCCCCGGACTCACGTTTGTACTCGGCCATCAGCCTCTTCAGCGCCGTGCCCGCCATGTCCGGACGCAGCTGCGCTCCGCAGCCTCACTTCATCCAAGCCCGTCGCGCCTGCCCCGACGCCCCAGGCTGCTTCCGGGTTGCCGCCGCGAGCGAGAAGCGCTTCCGGGACACGGTACGGCGCGGCGCGCAGGCGCGGTCCACCAGTCCACGTGGCGCGCGAAGCGAGGAGAGGTACGCAGCAGACTTGGCTACCCAGGTTCCGGGCACTCCTCACTAACGGGCCGCATCCCACACTTACTTTGGAGTTTGCGGGCACGCTGTGCTAGTCAGTCTCTTGTCTGCCTCCTCTGGCCAGAAAATACGTCCACAAGCCTGCAGTTCTTTCCTCAGTTCTGGGGCTAGGGGAGAACACTGTGCCACTTAACATGTTGCCTGGGAATGTGCACAACGAAATCATCAACACAGATGAGCTCATCTGAAGCCCATCTTCACTGCACTGCTCTCTCCCAGCCATCCTGTGCTTACCCTTATAGAGAACTGTATCCTCCACTTATTTTCACAAATGTGGCTCACACTTTGTAACAGAATGAGCTTCAGCCTCAAATGACAAAAAAAAGATTAAAGGCAAAACATGTTGTGCAGGCCGAATGCAAGCTTCTGATCTCAGCGTAGCTGGACAAATGCTTGAGCTCCATAACTTCCTCCTCAGGGTCATCAGTTATTTGCAATTCAGCTTTAACTGGGCACACCTGGCAACTCTCCACATGGACCAGAAGGGCTGTGTGCGGTGGGTGTGTAACAGTGGTTTTCTAAGCAAGGCCACTGGGGAGGCTAGCTGAGTGTCTGCCAGCTAAGGTCCTAAGGAGGATTTCCCAGCTGACCAGTGCCCTGTGACAGCCTCAGGACTGACAGCCGCTTCACCTGAGTGCATGCACAACACAGCTGCAGACACCTGGCATGCTGGAACTGTGGGGTCTCCTGAATGTAGCACCTCAGTGCTAAAATAAGGTTCCAGCTGAGACGTTGGATATTAATACAGGGATAAGTAGGGCCTATCACTCCCAGAAGCATCCACTGAATCCTAAGATTCTGGCTATTGAACTCATGTGATTTGCTTTTAAAAACATTACGGGCTGGAGTGTAGGTCAGTAATAGCGAATGCACAAGGCCCAGGGTTTCAGCTGCAGCACTGAAGAAAAATGTTACTGTCCAATACCGACAAATCTGTTATTCCAAATGCACAATTCATGTATATTTCTACGATGAAGGACTGAAGGACACATGCTACTCTTTCTGCTAACATCAGGGAATGGGAAGCTGGAGCAGCTCTGCTTTAACATAGCCAAGTAACCTCTTGTCTTGGAGTCTCACGTAACTAAATGCCCGAGATGCATCCCTCTCCTCATGGATGTAACTGTGTTTGAACCCACATCCTCCTGCTGAGTGACTCAGAGAACTGTGTCCCTGCTGCCCTCCACCTTTCATCTTGTGCTCAACTGATCAAAATAACTTGGTCATTGTTGACACTGTCCGGTTTTATATTTCACCAGCAGATCTGAGACATCTCAAAGTCAAATTAGTATCAGTTCATTTTTAAACTGACATGAATATACTATCAAAGTCACAGACGAAAATAGAATATTGGCACAGCAGAAATTTTAAAATGCGCTAAACTAGGCATGGTGGCACACACTTGTAATCTCAGTACTTAGGAGGCTGAGGCAGGATTGCTGAGTTCGAGGCCAGCTTGGGCTACAAAGTGGAGTTCAAGGCCACCCTGAACTGCATGGTGAGACCATCTCAAAAAGACAAAAAAATGCCCTAAAACCTAGACTAACATCCACACCTGCCTCCAACCCTCCCTCTGAGTCCAGCCGGAAAGCAATGTGAGCGTCATAAGCAGTGCAGATCAGCTAGCCAGCAGGGAAAATGCGCCCCCACCTGGACAATGTGCCAGAGGAGACAGCAGGCCATCAGAGCAAACAAATTTCTGACGTCTTCTAAGTCGGTTCCTGAGCAGCCTTGCTGGACA
Organism: Dinomys branickii; assembly: GCA_004027595.1. Taxonomy (NCBI): domain Eukaryota; kingdom Metazoa; phylum Chordata; class Mammalia; order Rodentia; family Dinomyidae; genus Dinomys; species Dinomys branickii. The sequence continues at coordinate 43,241 of PVLD010009012.1, forward strand.
GTCAGTGTGCATACTGAGCTCTAATATACCCCCGACGGCAAAAGCCGTGTTTAATATGAGGCAAGAGACAGAATACCAAACTATATTTACTGTTTACAGTAGTAAAGGACAACAAATAATGTACAAATTGGTGAATAAACACAATAGAGCCAACAAACATCCCACCCCAAGCCCATACGGCAAAACAAAAGGAAGAACACTCTTTGCAGGATTTCAAGCAAGCAAGAAATGGCAGGTCATTGTCAGGTGACTGTGAAAGTCGGAGAATGGCTGTTGAGCAGCAATGAAGCCTTAGAGAAGGACAGTAGGCAGAACTATGAACATTTTAACTGGCAGAGTCCAAGCTTTGTCACAGAACTAGAGTCACCACACTAATGCATGACATCAAGCGGTGGAGCACAATGAGAAGAACACAAAGTCACCTTCCATGGGTTTCTTTTGCAACCACATTTGAAGTAGCTCTTTTATACAATAATGTAACTGCAAATTCAGGAAAATCAATCTTTTTTTATAAGGAGACCATAATCATTCATCAGACACAAATACTAGAAGTCTGAGGCCACAATACAATTACTGAATAAGAAATGTGGTAGTTACTTTATTCTACATTATGAAAAGGGAAAAAGCTAGTTTTTGTTGTGCCAATCTTTGCCCATGTACCCTTCACCAGGCAGTGAACACGGGGACAGTGTCCTGAGCTTCAGGGCCCCAGAGGACACGACAGGGGCAGAGAGCCCTGGGCCACACTGCTGAGTGCCTCACTGCAGAGTTTTACCTTTCAGAACCAGTCCAGTTTTTCCCTTCAACTTTACATGTTTGACAAAGCCTAAATTTACAATACTTAGCATAGTAGTAACCTGTGCCTACATGTCAGTCAAATTCTGCCCCTCTTGTCCCACAGCTGCAGTCACTGGGAGAATGTGAGCTGTCTACACGATTATGGCAAGCAGCTCCTGAGCTATCTCAACTCTGGGCTGAGAACCTGGCTACAGATGGAGCCCACATTCAGCAAGTCTTGGGGAAGAACGCGTGGGAAGGGAGAAAAAAGGCAAAACTGAAAAAAAACTCACAACTCATTTTATCTAATCAAAAAACAATCTGGCCCAATTTAAGCTGTAGACATGTCTCTGTAGATGCAGTTTTGTGTTGCACTGGAAGTGCACCCAACAGAGGAGGGTTGTTTGGTGACTGTCCTTGGCTTCTGCAGACTCCTGTGATCAGCTTGGTCATGCGCTCACCACTCCATAGCAAGTGCAGGGTGCAGAATGGTCCCTCTGGAGGCTGCACCTCCCGTCTGCTGCTGGAACACGTCAATGGTGTCTTCATCCTCCATCTCCAGCTGTCAGTCACGGCGGTCAGGCCCAGTGAGAGGGGATAGGAGATGGCAGAAAGGAAAATGAATGGACACAATGTTCCTGATCTGCTCACCCACACTAGAAAGGCAGTCTGCCCACCCTGTTATGGTTCATGGAGGGAAAGAAGTACCACTGTGGAGTCACAACTACTTACCACTATTAATCCAACTAATTTCCCCTAACAAAACTTACAAAAAAGTATTCACAGCTAAGACCTTTAACTGTCAGAAAAAGTCATTAGCCGGGCATGGTAACACACGCCTGCAATCCCAGCACTCGGGAGGCTGAGGCAGGAGATCGCTGCAAGTTCGAGGCCAGCCTGAACTGCACAGTGAGACCCTGTCTCAAAAAGACAAATAAAAAGTCATTAAAATTAAACTGAGATGTCTAAAATTCACCAAGAGTGGCACACAAACTCGGATTGCAGTGAAGCACTTCCAGCTAGTAGCCTGCAGGAGCCACATGCTTTACAGCAAGTGCAGTGGGTCATAAAGCAAAGGACCATAAAGACAGCCTCACTGCTGGCCCTTCCCACCTTCAGCTCCAGGGCAGAGGCCAGCAACCCTTTCCCATGTGCTTCTCCTCTGACAAATCAAGCATAGAGACATCCCCTGTCCCTTTCCCACCCCGAACAAAAGGGACAGTCTGCAGTTCCCACAGAGACTGGTCCCGACTGGGAGTAGGAACACTCCTGCAGCCTACTCAGGAGAAGTCCTTCTGCCCCTGCTACAAATACTCCTGTGATCAGCTGAATCATGTGCTCACCATTCCACAGAAAGTGCAAGGTGCAGAATGGTCCTGGGGGCCAACAGCTGAGATGGCAAACTTCCCCCCAGGGAGATCCCTGCTCCTCCAGGCCTTTCACACCTGCTCACCCCAGTGGGCATTCTCAGCCTACCACTCTGTCTAGTGGGGATGATTTCCAAAGGTAGCTAGAAATTTAAGTATTTCAAAATTATTGCTGAGCATGGTGGTGCACGCCTGTAAATGGGAGGCTGAGGCAGGAGGATCACTGGGAGTTCGAGGCCAGCCTGTACTGCAGAGTGAGACCCTGTCTCAAAAATAAACAAAGGAAACATTTTCACGTAAAACATTCCAATTGATTATACATTGTAAGAGAGAAAACTACTATCTCTATTTTACAGAGACAAAACTGGGACTCCCAAGAGATTAAGCAATTGAGATGACAAGGCCACCAGTTGACAACAAGAGCTGCCACTTGAACTTAAATCTGAAGCACATTTAGCTGCAAGCCTGAAGCTCAGCATCACAAGGCTCTGTGCTCCAGGTGACAATGAGGCATGACAGCACCTACCTTACATCTGGCACCTGTGAAAAATGCTTACAGGATGCAAGAATTGAACCCAAGACCCAGCTGTAAATTGATTAGAATTGCAAACTAAGAGTCCTGGACAACTGGTGGGAAGGGGCTCCTCCCCACCCTCGCCTGGTGGACTCCAGGTCAGTCCTCAGCTAACGACCCAGGGCCCCTGGGAGCACAAGTTCCCATGCCTGGCCGTCCATCTCCACACAGCAAGGGGAATATGTGATGAAACAATTACCTCATCTGAAAAACTTAGTCTCAAAATACCAAAATTTTTAAATCTGCTAATTAAAACTTAAGAAAATATAAGCATAAGCTTAAATGTTGTATGGTTTCCTCTTATATGATAAACCCGAAATATAAATAATGAGTAAAATAAAAATCAGAAGCGAGGGCCAGGGATATAGCTCAACTGGGACAGTGCCTGCCTGGCAAGTGCAAGGTCCTGAGTTCGATTCCTAGCACCAAAAAAAAATCAGAAGTGGGAAGCAGGGAGAGAGATCTTTTACAAATGAGAAGAGGACCGAGAGAGGACGGGGGGAGGGACAGCAGAGAAGAGAATGAAAGCACAGAATTAAGATGCATGACACACATGCACCAACTCCCCATGAGGAACGTTGATTATGATGTACTACAAACATGGACTAATAATAAAAACTGGACAAAAAGTACCTGTTAAAAACATTCTCAAAAAAAGAAAACATAAGGAATTGTCTGTGCGCACCCATCAAGAACTCTCAAGTCCATCCAAAGTGGCAACTTTATGGATGCCCACTGGGGCCAGCCCTGGACACAGAGCTGGCTACGTACCTGCGCTGGAGTGTCTGTTTCATTAATGGGTTGACCATCAAACCTGAATCTAATCTGTCTCATTGACAAGCCCTGGAAAGAAAGCAAAATTACTGTTAAATCCTCACAGCTGAATTAAAAAAAAAAATTAAGCTGGGCGTGGTGGCACACCTCTGTAATCCCAGCACTTGGGAGGCTGAGGCAGGAGGATCGTTTCGAGTTCGACACCAGCCTGGGCTACAAAGTCAGCCCAAGGCCAGTCGGAACTGCGTAACTAGACCCTGCCTCAAAAAGACAAAAAAAAAAAAAAAAATCAAGAAGCAAAGTACCAGAATTAGAATATACACACATAAGATCCAGGTGAGCAGAAATCCTTACTGTGGCCCACAGCCTATGTTAGCTGCCTTCCTGACATCTCATTCCCACACCCTGCCTGCCCCAACTCCCTCTCCTCCCAGAAGCCGGAAGAACTTCTATACGGTGCGGCTGGCACCACCCGTTTCCCTCAGAAAGTTCCTGCAGAGAAATAGGTCAGGTGACAGTCAGGGACAAGGGACAAGCCACAGGACGGCAGAAGGAAGGAGTGCTTTCCATCCAAAAGACCAGAGCCCATCTCATCCTGTCCGAGAGGCAGGTGAAATGGCTAGGCAGAGACACATGTTTATCAATCAGCAGAGTTAAAAAAGCTTCTAAAAGCTATCCAGAAGTGACGTAAATGAAACACAGAAACCCCAGCCAACAGAAGGTGAGGGCCGGCAGACAAAGGCTGTACTCTGGGCTCTGGCACTGGAACCTCGGATGCAGGGGTCAACAGCTGCAGGCCAGGGTGGAGGGGCCAAAAACCACTGGGCCAGGGAGGCAGGGACACAGGATGCTTCAAGGTTCACAGCCACACCTCCAAACCAGTCAGCACTCTCCAACTCCAGCAACAGTCCCTTGATGGTAGCAAATGAGACATCTACTTCCTGGAGGTCTAGACTCAGGATATACCATTGACAAGTGGCCCACCAGAAGCAAGGAAAAAAGCCAGCTATACCCCCAGCCTCCTCAACCCTCCAGCTCACTTCCAGAACACTTCCTGAATGAAGTATGGAAACTCAGCAAGTCTCAGATTATAGTGTCTGGGCCCCCTCAACAAGGCCACCAACCCTGGTCAGGCAGCCTCAGCCAGCACACCCACCCTCACACACAGGGCACCATCCTCAAACACAAGGAGCCAAGAACACTGAAGGGAAGATGACAACATGAGGTCAGACCAGAAAAGGAGGAAAGGGATGTGAGACAGGAAGGAAGGACAGCAGTTTAAATAAATATGTGCATATGCACACACACATACACAAACGTGCACATGCACACTCAGAGCTTTTAGGGAGGTAAAAAAATATATATATAAGTGTGTGTGTGTGTGTGTGTGTGTGTGTGTGTGTGTATATATACACACACACACACACACACATATAACCAGAAAACAAGTGTAAACTGCCTTTGGGAAAGAAAGGAAACTCAAAAGAACAGGGGAAAATACTTGTAAATTAAAAATCACCACAGAGCCAAGTGTGGTGGTGCACACCTGTAATCCCAGCACTTGGGAGGCTGAGGTAGGAGGATCCTCAAGAGTTAGAGACCAGCCTGAGCTACAAAGTGAGCTCAAGGCCAGCCTGAACTGCATGGCGACTCTGCCTCAAAAAGATAAAAAAATAAAAATTAAATTAAAAAATAAAAATCACCACAGAGGTAAGAATGGCCACCAAAGTGTGTAATGCATGCCTATAATCCCGGTATTCCAGAAGCTGAGGCAGGAGGATCACTGCAAGTTCCAGGCCAGTCGGGACTATATAGTGAGTTCAAGGCCAGCCTGAACTACACAGCGAGACCCTGTCTCAAACAAAAAGAGGAAAAATTCCCAGAAAGGAGACTAACAGCAAAAATAAAACCTGATGGAAAACAGGAAAAACTATCAAAGGTGAAAACATTGAGGACAGTCAACTAATGGAGACTGGAAATTCCAAAAAGAGGGAATACAAACTACAAAAGCACACAGGTTGTCAGAGAACTCATAGAATCACATTTCCAAAACTGAAAGTAAGTTTCTAAACAGAAGAGGGCCAAACAGGACCCTGAAGGTAAGCACCGGGTGTGGAACCTCAGCTGCCAGTGCCAGGAGACAGCCCCTGAGGCTTTCTAACAGAGAATCACAATATCACCAAGCATAGTGGCACATGCCTATAATCCCAGCACTCAGGAGGCTGAGGCAGGAGGACTGTAAGTATCAGCCCAGAGAGGGCAATTTAATGACTTAGCAAGACTGTGTCTCAAAAAATAAAAAAGAGCTGGGAATGTAGCTCAGTGGGAAAGCCCTGGCTTCAAACCCAATATTGAAAAGAAAAGCGCACACCCACACAAAACCACAGTAACTTCCATAGAAGAAAATGGATTGCAACTTGGGAGACTACATGTAGCCAAATACTCAGGTATGAAGGTCGTTTCCAGCTGCCCTTTTTCTGATGAGATCCGAGAGGCTGTGCCACAAGCAAGGGTGAGACTCATCCAAAGGCTGCAAAAGGGAGGCTCCCAGAGGGACCCTGGGAAGCAGAGACGCCGGTGCTGGCATCATGTGCCCCCACCAGGCAGGTCTCCTTGCTGGAGATAATGGAAATGGGGTGACTAATTAGTGACGCACACAAACAGCAAAAGCAGATTAAGCCAATCAAAGGCAGAGGAGACCAGCCTACCACTCTGGCTCCACCCTAAAGAGAGAGCACTACCCACTGCTGCCACAGCTGGAGGACAGTGGAGACAGAATGCTGGTGTGGATGCGGGGATCCTTTGACAAAAGGGCCCCCACACAGACCCCAGCAAGAACAAAATAGAGAGACCAAAGTATAACATGTGGGACCCATGAGCTCACAGAACACTGTCAGCACCAACCAGAAACTACCAACCTAACTGGTCCCTTGCTATTTTGAAATCCAGTAAATAAAGGAAAACCAGGCATTTTCTTCCCTTTCCTAGGTAAGGTAGAAAACCAAAGCATCAACAGGGACAGTGTCTCCAGGGGCATATTCCAAAAAATACTGAAGGAACTAGAATGCACCAATTACCACTCCCGAGATCTAAGCAGGGACCCGGACAGCATGCAGTGCCGGACCTAGTGTGGTCCCTGAAGAGCAGCCCACCCAGCAGTGACATCTGGGGACAGGCCCAGCGGCCCAGCTACGCACCTGCCTCTCGCAGTAGGCCTTCATCAGCTTGCTCAGCGGGGTATGCCTCTTGATCTTGAACTGCACCACCGAGCCGTCCTGCCCCGCCACCTTCAGATTGATGTGGTCGTTCTCCGTCTTCACACCCTCCTGCAACAGACGGAAGCAGAGCTTGTCGGCCACCAACCTCACAGCGAGCCTTCAGGTCACCCATGGGGTTTTCTTAAGGTCATTAGAACCAACCTATTTCTTAAAATTCTCTGGCAATTCGAAATCACTCATGTGACTGTTTTATTTTTACACAGAATTTATTTTTAACTTCCACTTGCTAAGTACCCACGTGTAGGAGTCAGTGCAATGCTGGAGTCCTCCAGTTTAATGCCAAAAAGAAAGCTCACTTGATACATCTAGGAGGAGATCCATCTGTTTTAAAGTTGCTCTCACACAGCTGGTGAAAACCCCATCCATAGGTTACACGAGCTACACACAACACTGGTAAATACAGCAAAGCAGAACAGGGCCTGGGCAGCCAACAGGAACATTGTGGCAGGCAGCCTGAGCAGCCTGTTCTGTGGACAGCGGGCCCTGCTTTGTTGGTATGACACGGAATGGGGCACAGCAATCCTCCCTGGAGTGTGGGGCTCAGCCTGTCCTGGACCTGGAGGTGCAGGGCAATCAGGGCTCATACAAGGCCCACAGAGAAAAGCAGGCACAGGAGCTGTTCCTGGAATTTCACTTTCCTGTAATTCACAGTGCACACAAAGCGATCAGCAGCAGCTCACTTGGGTTTCCTCTTGCCTGGAAACACATTGTGAACTGATCAGAAAGTTTTTGCTCGCCTGTAATCCCAGCACTCATGAGGCTGAGGCAAGAGAATTGTTGTGAGTTCGAGGCCAGCCTAGGCTACAAAACGAGTTCAAGACTAACCTGAACTGCATAGTGAGACCATCTGAAAAAAAGTTTTTGCTCAGGGCACTGAACCAGCCCTGGGGCTACTCAACCTAAAAGGGAAATGAGCTCCCAGAACCACTTTCTGTTTTTCAAGCCTGCCAGGGTGGCTGGAAATGCCACTTGGCCACCTGGCACCTTCCAGAAGTAAAGGATTCCACAGAGCCATTTTTTAATGAATTGAGACTCCCCTGGCGGCCTGAAGGACCTAGCCCGACAGCAGAAGGGTGTCTGTGTGTCTGTCTACCCGGCCAACCCTGTGAACCCAGGGAGCAATGCCTGGGAGCCAGGCGTCTCTGGAGCTCCCTTTGCTCCTGCCATCCAAGTTTGTGCACAGTTGGGCTACAGGACTGCCCAGGTGGCCGGAGAAGTGGCCCCCAGGGCGACAGCCTCCAGCAGGGAGTTCCCCCACTTGGGGATGTGCAGGCCATGCCAAGGAGGGGCACAAATGACTCAAGGCCTCCCTTCCACAATACGGTTCCCCTCTGAGCTCCGTTCTCCACTCCCCAAAAAGCAAAGCACTCCTTGGCTTTGTCAAGAAGATTCAAGTATGCTCAAAACTGATGGACATGGGCCAGAGCAGGATGCCAACAGGGCAGGCAGGAGCTGCACACAGGCTGCAGTGGCCAGCCAGAGCACCACCCACGGGTGCCTGTCCCAGCTCTGGTAAATCTCTATGAATCCCTGCTGAGAACTTAGGAATTTTCTGTTTTAATGAAAGCCTAAACCAGACACGGTGGTACACACCTATAATCCCAGCACTCAGCAAGCTAAGGCAAGAGGATGGCTGTCAGTTCAAGGCCTGTGTGGGTTGAGAGCCTCTCAAAAAAACAAATAAATAAATAAACCCGAAAACAATGACCTTAGTTCACTGTGGTCAGTCTCCTGCCTCTGCTACCCACTGGGACAGTCACAATATTTTTCCGACTACACAGACCAGGTGTGGCTTTGGGCCGAGTCCCTGGGCAGACAGCTGCTCCGAGAGGGGCAGAACCAGGGCCCTGGGCCTGTGGGTGGAGCAGCAGCCACTTAAGTCACTCTGGAGAGAGCTGAGACAAGTCATGCTTTGAACTGGACATCGGAGTTCAGCTCGGTGCCACGTGGAGTTGTATTTAACTTCATTAAGAGGATGGCCTGCAAATCACCAGGGAAGGGCCTGGATTGGCGGTGCTGGCACTAACACGCGCAGGAACAGGAGGAAGGCTAGGCTGGGCTGGGCTGGGCTGGGCTGGGCCCTGGTGAGGACACAGGGCCGCCCTTGCATCTGTCTCCACCTAGAGGAGCGTGCTAGGCGCTGGACCTCTGCGCCATCCACAGAGCCCAAGCAGACCTGGCAGTGGGAGGCCAGTCGGTCCCCAGGCTGGCGGAGGATGCCCTGGGCCCGGGATCAGCGGTCCGCCTAGCACCGGTTGGGGCCGATCCGGGAGACGGCAGAGGAGAGAACTCATGCGCTGTCAAGAGCCAGCGGACTGTGCCTTCCCAGGACTCGCGTCCAGCCTAGGGCGAGCGCCTAGGTCCGAGGTGGCAGGGGACGAGCACCCAGCACCACCGAGGGCGCGCAGCGGGAGCTGAAGAGACGCCCGGCTGCTCGCACAGGTGCGGGTTCTCCACACGCCCGCCGCAGGTCACGGGAGCCGAACGGGCGCCGTAAGCCAGGTCAGGATCTCCCAAACGTGGGGGGGCGGGGCCCCGGGGCGGGGCTCCGGGGGGCAGGGCTCGCCTGGGGGCGGGTATAGGGGCGGGGCCCCGGCGGGGCGGAGCGCGCCTGGGGGCGGAGCGCGGGTGAGGCCGGCCTGCGCGGGCGCTGTTGGGGGAGGGGTGGGGGGAGGGGCAGCGGCCGGGCGCGGTCCCGCAGGCTGAGTCCCGCGAGGGGCCTGCGGCGCGGCTGACCCGCTCACCTTGGGCTTCTCCTCAGACATGACTGCGCGGCGACGGCGGCGGCTGGCGACGGGCGGCGGAAGTGCAGCGCGGAGCGGGCGAGTCACGCTCTCGGCCCCGCCGCTCTCCCGCCGCAACTGCTCGCGGGGCCGCGCTTTATCCCCAAATCTCCGCGTGCCGGTTGGCCAGCGGGGGTCACGTGGTTGGGCGCGTGCACGATGCGCGCGCCCTGCTATCGGGCGCGCGCCCAGCCGGTCGCGCCTCCCTGGGTTGGAAATGCGTCACAGGCGGGAGCGGCGCCGGGGGCGCGCGGGCGCGGGCTCGGCGTTCGCCGCAGGGTCGCAGGTCTCAGCGCGCCGAGTGCCAGGTCAGCCCTGGGCCGCCGCTGCTGGCCTTGTCTCCTCGCGGCCCAGCACCGCTGCCTGTGCCGACCCACGTGCAGACTGCGTTCGTGGGGAAGGAAAGTCGGGGCACTCTGGAATCCCCTCGGCGGCCCGGGTACCAGGCAGAGGTCAGGTGTTACCTCTTCAGGCCCTGGGGGGCCCCAGCCACTCCCCCCAACTGCACCCATTGTTTGTACAGCAGGCAGCACAGACCCCCATCCGTCCCCCTCCCACCCCTCAAGGCGGTAGGCAAGACCATCAGAAGAGCCTCTCAGAGGACAAGGAGGGCCCCTTCTCGCAGCACCCCTCACTCTGAGCTCCCCCAGCTTGTGCAGTTCCTGTTTCTCTGCAGGGCCACTCTGGGGCTTTCTGAAACCCAGAAAGCCAGGCAGGCAACCTGTGCCCCCGTGTTGCCATCAGTTTGTGGAATGCTGCCCGAGGTCCTCAAGCCAAGTCTCACCATGACCCATTTCACACAGAAACAGAGGGCAAATGACATGGCCAAGGTCACAGTGCTGGTAAGCAATGCAGCTAGGAGCACACCCAGGTCTCCTGCCACCTTGAGCAGTAGCTAGACCCTCTTGGGCCATGGCTCCAGAGGCCTCTGAGTGCCTGAATGGCTGGGCTCCGTGGCCTGACACTCCTGAGGACCCAATTCCCTAGGGTTCCCTGGGGCACTGTCTCCTCAAAGCAAAGTCTTATGCAATTCAGCCTTCAAAGGATTCAGTCATGCTCTGTCCTGGCTGCCTGAGGTCAGCAGCAAGCACATGGAGGAGTCTGGATTTGGACCTACGAGTCTACCATCTCACAAGGCCCAGAGGCAGGGTGCCACCCATCTCCTGTGAAGCTGCAGAGGCTTACAGCCAAGTGCCCATTGACTTGAACTTCACAAATATCTGCCAGTCTTGAGCATTTGCATCCTCTGGACAGTTCTGAGATCTCTCTGTGACAGTCCTGTCAGAGCCGACCTCACAACACAGGCAGCTCTAGCTTTGGTTCTGGCTTCAGAAGCATGGCTGGGTTTGGCCCAAGGTGAAGAATCAGCTCAAACTACATCTGTGTGTCTGGGAACAGCAGGAACCTGCCCCTGCCAAGGTGGGTGTTGGGGATCAGAGCCTGCAGACTGGTGACTGTGGGGTTACTTGGAGGCAGTGTTCCGTGATGACAGTACACAGTCGGCTCCAGAACACATTAATTATAAAACATGACGTTGTGTGCCCTGACACACTATGATGACATTATGGAAGACAACTGGGCTCTGAGTTATTAACACAAAAACTGGGACTTTGAACTGATGAAATTCTGCACTAAATGTTCTGCAACAAGAAATTACTTGAGCCAGTCCCAACACTTTGAGGCCGGAGTACTTACAGTTCAAGCTTGACTTGGGAACTTAGTGACTTAGCAAGATTCTGCCTCAAAAAAAAGAAAAAAAAAAAAGCAGAAAAGAAAAGTTTTTAGTTTTGCCAGAAGGGAAGCTCCCATAAAATTGGAGCAAAGGAAAACTTGGTTGCTAAAAACATCAACATTAAAAAGAAGCCAAGTATGTACTTTACCACAAGACATTAGAAAAAAATGGCTCAAAGGCATCACAGGACAGAGCAAGACACACCCATCCTTGCTGGCTCAGAGTTGCAGAAGTGAAAGACTTGGCTTTGAAGAGTGAGCCTTAGGGCACCCTGCTTTAGAAAGGCCAACTAGGGAATTGGTTCCCCAGCATTTGTTGCACAGTGCTCAGCCAGCCAGGCACTCCTAAGGCCTCTGGAGCCATGGTCCAAAAGGGCCTGGATACTGTTTGAACTGGCAGTGGACCTTGGTGTCATCTACTTGGGGCTGCTTTTACAGTTGTGCAGAATGCAAGCGTTACAGGGTCAGGGAGGCTTCCACCCACATTTCAGATGAAGGCCTGGGAGACCAGGTAGTGTGACTCTGAGAGGGCAATGTGTGAAGCCAAACATGAAGTGGGGGCCAAAGGCAGCTGAGAAAGTGGGGAACAATGGAAGGCCAGGAAAGCTACTAGAACTGAGTGAACCCAGCTCAAGAGAGAGGCCCTGAGAGCTATAATCACCAGCAGTGCCATAGGGGCGGGACCACCCAAGTGGCTGGGAGCTTCCATTGCACTGCAGTTTGCTCTGAGTGCTAGACACAGAGTACAGGATTTAATATTTGCCTTACTGGGATTCAGTCTTGCTTTGGGCCCATTGCTTTCCCTCAGCCTATTCTTCCCTGTAGTGTTTGGTACATTGCGACAATTTGAGAAGTCTAGAAGCCTAAGTAACTCAGCAGTATTACATCCTAGGGTGTAGAGGACACACCCTTACCTCTAGGATGTTGTCCATTGTGTCAACTTGAGAAGTTTAGAAGTTTAACTAAGTGACTCATCAGGCCATGGTCCTCACTTTGTAAACATCCTGAGCCTGTGCAAGAGGAGGGCATCGAGATGGTGTGAGTGCTACAACCACCTGAGGGTGGGTAGCTGGCATACAATACAAGGGAGGAAAAGAGGCTTGCTCCCCCCCTCTTTTTTGCTCTTGTTGCTTTTGCTGTCTTTTGCTGCCATGAACTGCTGCCCCTGTGCTATGCCACTCTGCCTTGGAGCCAGCTGAGTATGGACTGAAACCTCCACAAACTGTGATCTACATAAACCTTTCCTCCTTTAACTTTGAGTGTAGGGCATTTTGTCCCAGCAACAAGAAAAGTAACTAAGACATTCTCTTTTGGAGTGGAAATGTTTACCTGTGCCTTTATATGTCTGCAGTGTTTAACTTTCTTTTTGAATTTTACAGGGGCTCACAGCTAAGAGTTTGCTTTAAGTCTCAGAGAAGACTTTGGACTTAAGACTTTTCAGCAATGCTGAAACTGTTGGAACTTTGGTAACCCTTAGAGATTAACCAAATGCATTTTGATAAAAGGGGTACACATGAGTCTTTTGGGGGCTGGAGGCAGAATGGCATGGTTTATATCTAGATGTCCCCCCAAAGCCACATGCCCTCCTAAGTGGGCCTGTGCGGAGGTGACTAGATCACTTTTAGGGTGTGAGACTCATCAACAGTGTAGTCCACTCATGGATTTTAGCTGTCTCAGTTACTTTCTCATTGCTGAGACACAGCACCCAATACAAGTCAAGGACGAAAGGGTTATTTCCCCTTGCAGCATGTAAGGGTTTCAGTCCGCAGGCAGCTGGCCCCCAGGCAGGTACCGTGCCAGAGGGGCATTGCAGAGGAGAAGCAGCTGATGGCAAGGCAGGCAGAAGGCAGCAGCGGCAGTGAGCAAAACGCCAGCAAACCTGCCTTCGTTCCCTTCCACCCAGGACAGCAGCCTATGGGGTGGTGCGCCCACACCCAGGGTGGGGCTTCCACTATCCACACTCTTGATCCCAGTGTCACACCCTTAACCCACATTCCACACCCTAAGTCCAGCCACCTCAGAAAAGCCCCACTGTGACTGCATAGGGCTTTGGGAGGACACCTAGGTGTAAGCCACAACAACACCTAAATGTGATGTTGGGCAGTGGCACCTGATCAGAGGAAGTGAGTTGCCGGGGGCATGGCCTGGAAGGTCTGTCCCCCACCCCCGCACCTCCCTTCACTTCTGCTTCCTGTCTGCCAAACCACCCTGCCTAGGAGCCAGCCAGTTAAGGACTGAACCCTCTGCGCACTGTGAGCCAAATAACCCTTTCCTCCTCAGAGTTGTGGGTGTTGGGCACTGAGTCTCAGGGACAATAAAGTGACTGAGATAAACACTGAGGTCCCCACCTTCCCACCCACTCCAGGCTCACAAGCCCCACAATGAAGGTGAGGATGGCTGAATTCAAAGCTGATGACAAGTAGACTGGTCCTGGTTGAGAAGGTGAGGATTGGCCAGTCACAGGACTCCGGATGTAGAGAAGGGATGCCAAAGTCAGCACTGACTCCAGCCACAGCAGGAGAGACAGCGGATGGGCCAGGATGGGGAGGGCATGTCACAGATGCACTGAACTACATTGCTCTGGCCTGGAAGTATGTGAACACACACAAGGAAGGGCCATGCAGAGTGGGGGACCTTGTTCTACTGCCTCTCAAAGCGTTCCTGCCTGGGCCAGACAAGCTCTCCCGCCAAACATAACCAGAAAACTGGCTTGCTTTTTCTTTATTTTTCTGCAAAAGGCTTTATTTTCTTTTGGTCCAAGATTTGGGAAGGTGCTCCAGAGAGGCACAAAAACTGCCTCGTGGCTGGAGGGAGAGGGTTAGGCTGAAGCCCTGATGCCAGGTGATGCAGGAGCACCTCAGAGACTGCCAGGCTCCTTGGCCTACTAGTTGTGCTTAAGTTGGGCTGCCAGCCTTCAGAGGTTGGTGAGGTGGTCACCTGTCTTCTTGATAAGTTTTACCTCCTCATCTAGGAAGCAGTTCTCCAGCAAATCACAGACATAGGGCTCTGTCTTGGCAGAGCCCAAGGCATGAAGATCCAGAAGAGCTGGGTTCAGGTTCTTCTCCAGGATCAGAGCGGCTCCCATGGCATCCAGGGTTTTACCCCACTTACCTTCAGAAGGTTTCTGCACATCTGGGAAGAGAGCACAGACACTGCACTGGTTGCATCTTCAGGAGGTGCTTGGTGCCCTTGTGTTTCTCCTTGGCCAGCTCCTGCAAGAAATGGCCTGGGCCTGCCAGAGCCACATTGTCACAGGAGAAGTAGTGGTCTGGAGAGAAGTAGGTATGGGAGACCCACAAGTTGCATAATATATTTTAACAATCTGGCGAACATTCCAGATGTTTACAAAAGCAGAGACTTTCTCTTGGGGACAAAGATTCCAGAACAAGGGGAACTCAGTTTTTCCTTTGAGATACTTGATAAATAGTATTCTGTACTTGTCAGCTTAGGGTGCCATACAAAAATACACAGATGGACAGTGGGTATGGCATTACATACCTGTAACCCCATCTACCTGGGAGGCTGAGGCAGGAGGATCACAAGTTTCAGGCCAGTCTGGGCAATTTAGTGAGACCCCATCTCAAAACAGCAGAACTGAGACCCTGGGGTGTAGCAGTGGCAGAGCTTCTCTGGGTTCATTCCCAGTACCACCACCAAGAAAAAAAAAAGCGTGGCTTGAACAAGGCATTTAGTCCTTCACAGTCTGGAGGCCAAAATGCAGAGATCAAGGCAGCGTCAAGATTGGGCGCAGGAAGCCTCCCCTGACTACTGATGGCCACGTTCTTGCTGTGTCCTCACCCGGCCTTCCCCTTTCTTAATGGGATGCCAGCCTTGTGAGGTAGAGCCTCACCCCTGACGTTATGTACCCTTAATCTCCCTGCTAAAGGCCCTATATCCAATGTGGACACTGGGGTCAGGGTTTCAACATGTAGGAGTTGAGGGAGACACTGTTCAGGTCACAGCACATGCAGTGGACAAATTGAGACTGAGAAGAGCTCCAGAGTCCAGGGGTGGGGACACAGTAACTGGTGATGGCTGACCATGCGGGGGCCCTGATAAAGGCCAGGGGGCTACTGCTCAACCTGCAGCTGGGAGCAGAGCATCAGAACTGGCAAAGGAGACTCTGCTACGTGGGACTGGCAGCCAGCCTGCCTCCCCCTGCAGCCCAGCAGGAGCTCCTAGGACAGCAGCATCACCCAGCAGCACTGCCAGACACAGCTCCACACGCAACACCCAGAATTAACATGGACAAAGTGAACCGAAGCAGGAGGGCAAAGCAAGACGCAGTTATAATAAAGACACAGGAGAGGAGCACGCTGGCAGGTGGGCTGGAAAGTCACTGTGGTTGATCTGCTCAATAAAGGGGCCAGGAGGTGGGGAGTCTAAGCAGAGAAGTGGGACATGTATTAAAGTATCATCACGATTATTTTATTCATCATTTATAACTCTTCTGTGGCTCATAGTTAAAAAGACAGCAGTGAAATAAAAAAATTCAATACAAATTTGGAAACAAAAATACAATAACAGGGGCTGGGGATATAGCTCAGTGGAATAAGCACCTGCCTAGCAGGCGCAGGGTCCTGAGTTCAATCCCCAGTACCGCCAAAAAAAAAAAAAAAATACAATAACAAATTATTAATTTGACATACAGAGTTATGACACATGAATTAGACACAGTGGGAGAAACGATTAATCAACTGGAAGATAGGTCAGATAAAAATACTCAGAAGCAGAGAGAAGGCTGGGCATAGCGGCACACACTTGCAATCCCAGCACTCAGGAGGCTGAGGCACTAGGTAGCCTGGGCAGCCCAAGGCCAGCCTGGACTACATAGTGAATTCAAGGGCAGCCAGGACTGCATAGAGAGACCCGCTCTCAAAAAAAGAAGAGCCAGAAGAAGAAAAGGGGAGAAAGAAGCGGGTAGGGGAGAAAGAGGAGGAGGAAAAGAGAAAAGGTGTGGCTCGTTCTGCAACACCTGAGTGAGACATGCCATCAAGTTAATATTACCCTATAGTTATTGCAGACTGATCAGGCCCGCAATCTCCCAAACCAGCGGACAGTGAAGGCTTAAATAAATGAGACAGATAAAATGATTTCAGGGCTTACAGAGAATCCTAACCCTCTCATAGAATTCAAGATTCTGACTTTTAGACCAAGAACTTCTCTAGGTAGCTCATATTTATTAAGTTTTCAAACAAAGGAGGGGAACACTGAAGAAAATGCAGGAATCTGGGCAGCACTTGGGAATCCCTTAAGGGCTTCTCCAAGTAATACATTATATTAATTTAGGAGAACTACATTATCTCCAGGAAAGCCTGCACCACAGGAGTGAGATGCCTGCAGCTACGGTCTTCTTTAAGTTAACTGGGTTTGGAGCAAAAGTCCTCCGCTGCGGCCTTGTCTTATCCTTTGAGGCCTCATGGCTTTACCCACCGTTACAGGCCTCAGTAGTGAACAATGACTCACAAGTAAACATGGGAAGCCAACTGGTTAATTTAAGTCCTGCTCACAGCTGCTTTGTAGTGGTCTCTACCAACATACAGTGTTAGAGTGTCTAACACATTTCTCAAGTAGAGCCCCAGGAGCTGAAGAAAAAGGCCAGAAGCAATACTTGAAAACATAATAAAAGAAGATTTTTCAAAACTGAGTACAGATACACCACAGATTATGGTTTGATAATCTATACTATCAAATCAACCCCAATCAGAATAAATACAAAGAAAACCACACCTGAGCTGGGCGTGGTGACACACACCTGTAATCCCAGCACTCAGGAGGCTGAGGCAGGAGGATCGTAGCAAGTGAGCTCAAAGGCCAGCCTGAACTGCACACTGAGACCCTGCCTCAAAACACCAAAACAAAACCCTACCTGTTTCAGCAGATTAAACCTGCTGAAAAATGTTAGTTTTTCATTGCTACAACAAAACACTTGACATACACAACTTAAGATCAGAAAGCTTCTGGTCCACAGCCAGCCTGCCCAAGTGAGGCAGGAGCAAGAAGGCAGGAAGGGTGCTGAGCACAGCTGCTCAGCCCCAGCAGATCTGGGAGGAAGGCTTGGCTGAGGGGAGTCTGATCTGCAAGGCGCCACCCCCACAGCCCATTGGCCTGCGAACTTGATGAGGTCAGCACCTTCCTGACCCCATCATATCCTAAAATCCCACCTCTGCACACTGTTGCCTCTGGGACCACACCTTCAATGCAGTGAGCCTTTGGGGCACATTTGAGACCCAAACTGTAGGCAAAACCAGACAGGTTGTCCAGCCACCCCTGAGATTACCACCCCTGCTCTGACACAGTTGTGTTGGTTTGAGCAGCCACACTCAAGTTCACCACGGACAATTAGAAACTCGTGATTGAATGTTTGACCTTCAAACTGGCTTGTCAAAGTTGAGGTGTGAAAAAAAAAAAAAGTTGAGGTGTGCCCTCACCCCCAGTTATGGCTATGGCTCACCCAGGTTCTCTCTGGGAGCGGGGACAGGCAGCCTTCCAGTACAGGAGTCTGGCACGGACTGGAACAGAGCCCAGACAGGGACTTGGTGGGCCGTGCGTCCAGTGTCCTGTTCCATTTAAAGCAAGAGCTGCTCTGATTGGCCTGGGGTTTTCCCTTGGAAGAGGTGGGCCGCTCAACGCATCACCCACTGTGACAGCCGTGATCTGGGTCTCTTTCCTTCCCTGCACTTCTTTCATCCTCGTCTTGATCCTGAACACAGAAAAGGCTGTTGGGGGGTCAGGGGGCCTGGGGTTCCATCTGAAAACTACCAGGACCTTCTGAAAATCAGCCTAACCGCACTTGGCCTTGTTGGGTGTCTGCCACTGGAAGGAGAGCCTGGACTCCAGTTGTCCTCTGCTCCCGGGACCTCTCTCAGGGGCAGGACAAGCTGTGAGGTGAAAGAGCAGAAAGCCCGCTCTGCAGACTGAGTGTGTCCCGCGGGGCACAAGGCTGTCCAGGGAACACAGGGAAGAGGCTGGGGGATTCTGGGTCTCTCCGGGGCGCCAGCCTGGGCTGGAGCTCCGAGTGTGTACACCGGGCTGAGCATCACCAGGAGAAGGCCAAGGCGCCCACCTATTGTGGCTGTTTTCCTTAAATGGGTGGGAAGACGCATACTGTCTAACCCTGGGAGACAGGCAGGCCTCTGATGAGGGAATCATCGGGGATGTCAACTTCCTCTTCCTTGGAGGCTTCTTTCAGTACCATAGCTTTCAGGCTTTCCAGAGATAAAGAGCCATAAATTCTGAACATCGGGGATTTTATGCCACCTTCCTTTCCTTTGGAAAGAACAAAGATCTAACTGAAGGACAGTATTGTAATCTAGACTGCAGAGCCTCCCTGGGTCCTCCAGCTACCGACGTGAGAAATAGAATCCTTTAAATTCATCCAATACCAAAAACTTAATCAGGTGCGGTGGTGCACACCTGTAATCCCAGCACACAGGAGGCTCATTTCGAGTTTGAGGCCAGCCTGAGCTACATAGTGAACTCAAGGCCAGCCTGAACTGCACAGAAAGACCCTGTCTCAAAGAAAAAAAGACAACAACAAAAACTTAAGTAATCACTTTAAGGCAGTAGAGGTACAAACATCTTTTTTAGCATTTAAGAGAAAAAACAGGGCTGGGGATATAGCTCAGTGGCACACACCTGCCTGGCAAGCACAAGGTCCTGAGTTTAATTCCCAGTATTAAAAAAAAAAAAAAAAGGCTCTCCCCCTCTTTTTTTCTTCATCTATTTTTTTTCTTTTCTTTTTTTTTTATTTTTGTGGTACTGGGGATCAAACTCAGGACCTTGTGCTTTTTTTTTCTTTTTTTTTTTTTTTGTCTTTTTGAGACAGGTTCTAGCTACGCAGTTCAGGCTGGCCTCGAACTTGCCATGATCCTCCTGCCTCAGCCTCCCAAGTGCTGGGATTATAGGCGTGCGCCACCATACCTGGCTCAAAGATTGTCTCAAAAGAAAAAAACTTTAAAAAGAACTCTAAGTAGAAGAGCAGCTCTACTCTGACCTTCTCACCGCGGCTGAGCTGTTCTTTGTGCCTCTGTTCTGCCCAGGCCCTCAGGCACGTTTCTAACTGGCTGAATTTCTGTTAGGAGAAACAGGGAGGGCAGGTAACGGATTTCAGAGAGAAGAGGGGTGGAGGTCCACAGATCCCTGAAAACAGAGGCTTCAGAAGTGTAGCAAATATGGCGGAGCCACGAGGACTGCAATGGTTCCCGGGAAGTGATGGGCAGAGACCAAAGGCCACCTAGGGAAAAGCTCGGGTGAGAGCTTGATCTCAAAAAGGGGTGAGATGGGGGAGGCTAAGAGTGAGGAAGCCAAGCAGGCTTCCCAGCAGCCACTGCATCATCACATGGGTCAGCATGGGGTGCATCCCTGGCTGCATTCCCCCGTGGTATAAACCCTGGGGGACAGCAGCGTGGGAGTAGAGGGACGCACTGGGTGAAAGACTCAGAGGGAAGCAGCGGGCCATGCCGGGGCTGCGCAGTGGGGAGCAGTGGGCAGGCAGCCGGAAGCTGGGCCCCTGCTAAGCTGCCAGGCGGTCCCTAGCTTCCACTAACTTTTCTTACCTCCTGCCTAGCTTGCCAAAACTGTCTTATCAAGGTCTGGGCCTTTCCAGATCCTTGGTATCCTGACCAAAGAATGGACTAGATAACATGCAAAGGGTAATAAGGTTTTACAGTTATTAAAGGTATTGCCATATGCGGTGGTGCACACCTGTAACTCCAGAACTTGGGAGGCTGAGACAGGAGGATTGCTGCAAATTTGAGGCCAGCTTGGGCTACATAGTGAGTTTAAGACCAGCTTGGACTACATAGGAAGATCCTACTTCAAAAGGAAACAAACAAATGTAATAAAGGTATTAAAGGTAGGAAAAGATGTATACTCTGCAGAACTTGAAGTCACTGAGAAAGAGGACAGAGTGGTCACAAGGTTAACAGCTGCTGTTTGTTGTATCCCCCGTTCTCAGGTAGGATCCAGGCCACCCTGTCAAATACACTCTTACTCTTGTACCAGAAGAACAGAAAAGAATACTCTCTGGTCCCAGATGCAAGACGTAGAAAGTGCTCTGCACACATATGCTGGATCGCCAACGTTCTCGTCGTTGTCGTTGTTGTCTTTTTGAGACAGGGTCTCCCTGTGCGGTTCAGGCTGGCCTGGAGCTCACTTTGTAGCTCGGGCCGGTCTCCAACTCACAACAATCCTCCTGCCTCAGCCTCCCAAGTGCTGGGATTACAGGCGTGTGCCACCAAGCCTGGGGAGGATCTCCATGCCTGACAGATCATACCTACTATCCCAGCCACTTTGCCACATCCTGATGTCCTGCCTCAGAAGGAGGAATATGAAACTAAGCCATGTCCTGGGTTGGTTCAAAATGGAAATGTAAGCTGTGGCACACACTTGTAATCCCAGCACTCTGGGAGGCTGAGCCAGAAAGATTGCAAATTCAAGCATAGCCTGGCTAACTTAGTCACTTAGTGACAACCTGTCTCAAAATTTAAAATAAGAAGCCGGGCATGGTGGTGCATACCTGTAATCCCAGCACTTGGGAAGCTGAGGCAGGAGGATTGTTGCGAGTTCGAGACCAGCCTGGGCTACAAAGTGAGCTCAAGGCCAGCCTGAACTGCATAGCTAGACCCTGTCTCAAAAAGACAAAAGAAAAAAAATTAAAATAAGAATGGGCTGGGGATTTAGTTCAGTGTGAAGGCAAAGGGTTCAATTACCAGTACCAAAAAGATAAAAAAAGATGAAAACATAGACATAGATGTTAACAGTTGCTAACAAAATAATGGAGATTTAAACATATAAAAGTGCTCATGTTATATATGGACTGTTCTGTTCATTGTTTGTATGTTTAATTTCAGTGAAAAAGTGGTTTTCAAAAAAAAGAGTCTCCCTCCAAAAAACTAGAAACAGCTTTCAAATAACTGGAAGCAAAACAATGCAACAACAAAACTCCAACAAGCTGAAACATTCGCAAAATCAAGATAAGGAAAAGAAACGACAATGAAATGCACCTCCAGAGCACAGACGTGAGCTGTGGCTTGGGTCCAAAACGTCCTCACAAAGCTCGCGTGCGGAAGGCTCTCTGCCCAAAGCAGCAGTGTGCGGAGGGGGACCTCTAGGTGTTGACTGGGTCCTGAACGCTTGTCAGTAAAGCGATCTATTGACTGACTCACAGTTGAGTGGTGCTGGAGTAAGGGCTTTATTGTAAAAGTAGGCTCTTGCTCTGCTTTCTGGCCACCATGAAGTGGGAAGCTTCACTCCATCAGACCTCTGCCGTGATGCTTTGCCTTAACCCAAGACAGGAATGACGGAACCCACCAACGTGGACTATGCCTCTGAGACCGAGAGCCTAAATGAACCTTTCCTCTAAGTTCATCTTCCCAGGTAGGTTCATAGAAAGCTAGTGAACGCATGCACTCCTATGCCTTTATCTGTGTTCACAGGTGTGCAGGAGGCAGTAACACGTCAGCATTGTACAGCCTTGGGGACAAAGTCATGTGATGGTAGGGGTGTCCTCTGTTGAGAGTGCAGAAAATAGCGAGGAGCACTGTCCCCACTCTAAAGCAAGACAAGTTGGATGAGCTGCAAAATCATGGCTTTTGCCACGCGTGATGGCAGCACCTGTAATCCCAGCACTCGGGAGACTGAGGCAGGAGGATCGTTGTGAGTTTGAGGGCAGCCTGGGTTACAAAGTGAGCTCAAGGCCAACCTGAACTGCATACAGAGACCCTGTCTCAAAAAAAAAAAAAAAATCCTGGCCTTTCTTATCTATCACAGAGCCAGCACTGCAGACCCACCCACCAGCCAGGATCTAATCACACTCTCAACAGACAGCAGGGAGAGCCAAGGCCATCACAAAGCAGACAGGATTTCAGATAAAGCTGTTAGCAAGTTGTTAAAAGGCTAGTGAGGACTGTGTGAGCACACAGGGCCCCGTGAGCCGAGACACCAAGTAGGCTTCTTCGTATGCACGGCTCTCTCCAGGCTGCTCAGGTCTTTCCCCATAGGAAAGACTGGGAGCAGGATACAACAAGAGACAGCCATTCTGGTGGGATACCTCTACAGGGAGCAGCTCCCACTGGGTCCTCAGGGAACAAGGCCTCCTAAGGCTGGAGGAAAGGAAGGAGGTGCTCCCATCCCCTACACACACACAAACACACACCACACACACACACACACACACACACACACACACACACGAGTAGTGCCAGTTGGGGATGGGAAAAGGTCAAGGGACATATCCCACCCTTCAAGGAAGAGTCAGCATCCAATAGGCCCATCTCCTGGGTGGTCTTCTGACTCTGAAAGAACAGGATCCCTGGACATACTCTACCCAAGACCCAAGGCATGTGGTGAGGTTAGGGCATCAGAGAGCTCCATTGTGCCCAGATACCAGCTTTCAAGTGTCAGGAAACAAGAGAAGCAGCCTGCTATGGAAGTGAGGGGAATAGAGGGGGCCCAGCTGGGTGCAGGTGCACATGGGGACCTGGAGCTGAAGGTGCAGTGGGAACAGAGGAGAGCTTCCCACCAAACCAGTCCCCCTTGGAACACTGGAAACCAGTCCCCTCAGAATAGCTAGTAGTAAGATCCACCTAGCAAACCCTAGCACCCCTTAGAACACTGAAAAGACCCATGCAGGAAACTACCCCTCCTGACCTCAGAACACTAGAAAGACCCACACACAAAAAACCAACTCAACTTGGCAAAAGATGACACTAAAGGATTTTGAGGTTGGGGGTACATAGAAGGTAACCATAGAAATAGCAAAAGCTAAACAAAACTCATAGTTTGACTGACTCAATGACAGTCTAACAGAAAAGGTATGAGCTCTTGCATCAAAAGAGGTACCAGCTCCCAGCTGCAAATGCCACTAACCTCAGGCACTACAGCACCATACACGTTGTCTGGCTCCTGGCAAATAAGTATCACACACACAGCCAGAGGTGAACTCTGCAGAACCAGAATCAGATGCACTCATACCGAGGGATTATCAGACAGGAAATTATGTTGCAGGTTCACATGGAAAAGGCAAACAACATGAATAAAAAGATAAGGTGATTAAGCACCAAGATAGAAATCAAGGAAATGAAATGGGAGAAATAAAAACAGTAGAGAGAGGAGGGCTTCTAACACTGGCTCGTGAGCAGGTTCAGCTCAGCCAAGGAAAGAAGCAGCTTCAGGGGCATAGAAAGCAGTCAAACACACAAAGAGAAAGAACGCGGGAAAAAATAAATAAACAAACAAAGTATAAAAGAGAAAAACAAGCTTGGGAATCACTTTAAATCATCTTTTTTTTTTTTTTTTGCGGTACTGGGGATCGAACTCAGGACCCTGCGCTTGCCAGGCAAGCGCTTATTCCACTGAGCTATATCCCCAGCCTGGGAATCACTTTAAATGGCCCATTTTAGTGTAACTGAGATACCAGAAAGAGATAAGAGAATAGAGCAAGAGAAATACTGGAAAAAATAATGGCAAAGAACTTACCAAAGTAATGAAAGACACCACTCCACAGATCCAAGTAAACAAAGTCCCAGCCATGATTAAAATTATTTTTTACTTTTCATTATTTATTTGTTTGTCATTTTGAGACAAGATCTTGCTATGCAGTTCAGGCTGGTCTTGATCTTACTTTGTAGCCCAGACTGGTCTTGAACTTGAAACAATCCTCCTGCCTCAGCCTCCCAAGTGCTGGGATTACACGCATGTCCCACCATGTCCATTATAAAGTATTTTTTAAAGTCATAAATAAAAAATATTTTTGAAAGTCATGATATAGTCAAACTTTTGAAACCAAAGACAAAAAAGGTAGATAGAGGAAAAAAAATAACATGTCACACACAGATGAAGCAGGGGTAAGAGTCCAGCATGCCTGTCGTGACAGGCTGCACAAACCATGAGAGTGGGAGGGCACATTAAAGGCTATAATCCCATGAGCTGGGTGCAGCTCTGTGGTGGAGTTCAGTGCTTGTGAGGTCCCAGGTTCAAGAGTCCCAGTAACAAACAAAACAAAAACAAGGTAGAACTCTCAGCCCCATCTGTCAGGCACCATATTTCTAAGTTTCTTTCTTTTTTTTTTTTTTTGGTCTTTTTGAGGCAGGGTCTCACTGTGCAGTTCAGGCTGGCCTTGAGCTCACTTTGTAGCTCAGGCTGGTCTTGAACTCGCAAAAAATCCTCCTGCCTCAGCCTCCCAGGTGCTGGGATTACAGGCGTGTGCCACCAGACCCAGCTTAGGCACCACATTTCTACATCACCAAAGTATCTTCCAAAAGCAAAGGAGAGACTTACCGTGCTGGACAAGATGGAGAAAGCTCATTGTGGTCTGCCATCCTTACTGACCCCAACTCAACTCCACAGAACACACAGAAAGTCAATCATAGCAAGTCCAGTAGCAAATGAGACGCAATGAAGGAAAGGCCTGCCTGATGGTTGACTTGCCCGTATCCCTCCCTCGTCTCCCAGCTTGGACAGAAGGTGGGGAGGTGCCCATGCGGACAGCATGAGCTCCACGCAAACCTACTTTTCTGATCAGAGAGAGAATCCTGCGAGCCAAAGTGTGTGGGTAGAATCCAGGTCCTCCTTTCATTTTGGTTTTTGCTTTTTTCCTCTCAGCTCTCTCGACCAAGGGGTACCTGATCATAGAGCTTTTAGCCCAGGCTGGTCTTGAATGCCTTCTTTTTAACCCATACAAAGTTAAACTTTAAAAACACGATATCATCTTTAAACCCAGTGGCTAGCCTCAAAAGCAGAATGGAATCAACGGAGGACAGATCTGTTGAAAGAAAGATGGCGCATGTGTGTGCATGTGTGTGTGTATGTGTGATACCTGGGATTGAACCCAGCATCTTTGTACTGTGTCCCTAGGCCTTCTCAAATTTTTTAGAATTTTGAGACAGGGTCTCACTTAGTTGCCCAGGCTGGGCTGAAATTTGCAATTATCTTCACTCAGCCTTTCAGAGTTCTGGCTTAAAGATAGAATTTTTTTTTTTTGAGACAAGATCTCTCTGTGTATTTCAGGCTGGCCTTGAACTTGCTTATGTAGCCCAAGCTGGACTTGAACTCACAGTGATCCTCCTGCCTCAGCCTCCCAAGGGCTGTGGAGGCCACTACACCCAGCCACCAAAGATGGAATCTTGAATGCAGCAAGAGAGAATGGTCTCATCACATACCAAGCATCTGCAGAAAGACTATCAGAAACTCTGAAGACTAGGCAGTGGGCCAATATCTTAAAATTGCTGAAGGAAAACTGTCAGCCAAGAGCACCACCTGGCACAATTGTCCTTAGCAGTAAGGAGGCGATGAGACCTCCAGACAAACAGGCAGGGGACTTCATCACCGCAAGACCTGCAGTGCTTGCTGTGTGCAAGGGGGTGAGCAGAGAGATGACAACAAACACATGAGAACTATCACGAGCCTAAAAGCCAGCACTAGCTAAGCTTTGACTGGTGACCATACACTTGGTTTCAGTGTAACTTAAGAGGCAAATGCAGGCTGGGGACACAGCTCAGTAGCTGCACTGGATGTCCTGCGCGTGAGTGCCTGGTGGCACCTGAAGTTCAGCGAACACCTTCTCCAAGGTCTGGTACCACTGGACCCACAGCACCCTGCACAGAACGGCCCCACTGCACTACTCAAATGGGGTGGACATACTGTATTTCAGCCTGCAGCTGCCAGAGCAAGCATGCCCAGCACCTGTGCCTGAACAGGTTTTTTGTTTCATTTTGTTTTGTTTTTGTTGTCTTTTTGAGACAGGGTCTCATTATGCAGTTCAGACTGGCCTTGAGCTCACTCCGTGGCTCAGGCTGGTCTTAAACTCACAACGACCTTCCTGCCTCAGCCTCCCTAGTGCTGGGATTATAGGCATACGTCGCCACACCCCATGTTGAACAGGTGTTTTAAATGACATACCCAACTATCTGCTGCCTTTAAGAAACTCCCTGTAGATCTAGAGACACAGGCTGGCTAAAAGTGAGAGAATGAAAAAAGATTTGGATGCAAATGGTGACTAAAAAGTTGGGCCAGTCACAGGCCAGTCACAAAATGATAAAGAGCCAAACAAGGTGCTGCACACCTGTAATCTCAGCACTTTAGCAGCCTGAGGCAGAAGGATCAAAAGTCCAAGCCCAGTTTGGGTTACTTAGCAATTTAGAGAGAGCCTGTCTTAAAATATAATGTTTTAAGTTTATATTTTGATGAATGTGTGTTACAGTACATAATGATTACATTCATCACAGGAAACTGGCACATGTACGTAACATACCTTAATTCTCTTAGGTCCTTCCACTTCCTCCCCATCCCATCTCTTGGTTTCCTTCACTTCAAATCTGTGTGTTTCCTATTATCTCTTATTTTGCTCTTTAAATTATTTATACTTTGGTGTTTGTTTTGTTTTTGTCTTTTTGAGACAGGGTCTCGCCATGCAGTTCAGGCTGGCCTTGAGCTCACTTTGTAGCCCAGGCTGGTCTTGAACTTGCAACAATCCTCCTGCCTCAGCCTCCTGAGTGCTAGGATTACAGCCATGTGCCACCATACCTAACTTACACTTTGAGTTTTTCATTTGAGAGAAACCATGTGGTATTTAAACTCATGTGGTCTGAATTAATTCACTCAACATTATGGTCAAGAAAATAGCTACAGAATATACACTAAAGAAGATGAGAAATTTAAATGTTTTGCTACAAAAAAAGTCAGGCAGCCATCTTCCTACAAATGACTCATGTGTCCTTCTTCATGGCAGAGGAGTACTCCACTGTGTGTGAATCCCACAATGTCTTGTCCATTCTTCTATGCAGTTCAGGTTGGCCTTGAGCTCACTTTGTAGCACAGGGTGGTCTCGGCGACCCTCCTGCCTCAGCCTCTCAAGTGCTGGAATTACAGATGTGCACCACCATGCCCAGGTTTTCACGGTCATTTTGATTGCAGGAGGGCCAGAAGTCAGGCAGCTCTGTGAGTAAAGTGGATATCAGATGGTGACAAACAGCCATATTTTTACGTGGCTGCCTTTCTGTTGGATGGCATTCAGCCCCTATCTCCAATCCTACCCACTAAAGAGACTTGATCTTAGCCAAAAGGCTGAGAAGCCGGTAAAGAAACTTACAAAAGAGGGCGTCCAGAGCTGCTCCAGGAGGCACATGCTCAGTGCAGACACATTCTTTCCAATATTTCCAAGTCCATCACACCCACGGTTGTCAGGATCCATGGATGTAGGCACTGTAGATATGGGAGGTTGACTTTGTTTGAAGAGAAAACTCTAGCCAGGCATGGTGGGAGGCCGACACAGTAGGACTACAAGTTTGAGCTTGGCCTGGACAACTTAGCGATTTAACCAGACCCTGTCTCAAAATAAAAAATTAAAAGAAAGTTGAAGTTGTAGCTCAGTGCAAAGGCCCTGGTTTTGATCTGCAGTAGAGAGAGAGAGAGAGAGAGAGAGAGAGAGAGCAGGAGGGAGTGGGGAGGGGAGGAAGGGAGGGAGGAAAATCCTGAAGCTGTAAGACCTGCCTGGTGGGGCGATGCTCCTTCGTAGTTGGGTGACCTGGCTGTCATATGGGCAGCCGAGCCCCACACCAGCTGCTGAAACCCACATGTCCTGCTGTGGCCAGGAGATGCCCGTGCCCAGGAAGTGGCCTGGTGGCAGTCACTACAGGTGGCCTCGCTGAGCTAGCAGGCCCACTTCCTGGGGCGACTGCCCAGTCCTCTGCATTTAGGCAGCACACTGATCACCTTCTGGTACCTCACCTGCTTCTGGTTGCTTTTCTTTTTCTTCAAAGCTCAGCATCTTTTTCTTTAGTTTTGGACACAAATCAAAGGCCCCTTAGGCCTCGGCAACCCTTTGGATGCACAGCGCCTTGTAGGTACCAACGCTACAGCATCCAGCTTCCTCCCTCCTCTTGCCTTTGGCTGGAAAAGTGCAGGCAGGACCTACTGGTTTCCAGTTAGGTTCTTCAGAAACTGGTGAATGTCTCCTCCAGAACAGAAGTCCAGCTGGGTGTGGTGGCGCACACCTGTAATTCCAGCACCCCAGTTAGAAGCAGGAGGACCGCTGAGAGTTTGAAGCCACAGCAGCCTGCCTGGACTACACAGTGAGTTCAGGGCCAGCCTGGACTACACAGCAAGACAAAAACAAAAAAAGAAGTCCAGAGCACTGTTCTGTAATCACAGCACTCTGGCAGGCTGAGGCAGGAGGATCATGAGTTCCAGACCAGCCTTGACAACTTAGTGAGTCCAGTAACAGATCTCCAGTTCTATATAGGCTCCTCTGCGGGCAGTGCCTGTAGCAGCTGTGGATGGCAGGGACCGGAGGCCAGTGATCAAGGGGGGCCAGGTCATTCTTATAGTCTGGGGAGGGCTGAAAATCTGCCTCAAGCACCTGACCCAGCTGGTCTGGTCCAACGCAAGTCATGCTTCATGAATAAACTGAGGCTCCACATCTTCAGCCCTTTTTTATTTTTGAGACAAGACCTTCTTCAGTTGTGATCCTCCTGCCTCAGCCTCTCCAGCAGCTGCTCTCAAAATTAAAATGTAGCATAAAGCGAAAGCCCTGGGTTCAAACCCCAGTAGTGCACCAAAGCAACAAAGCAAACAAACCAAATGTAACTACTAGAGCCCATTTATGTGTTAGACACTTAAGAGTCCAATCTGTAGGGGCAGAATGTGGCTGCTGCCCGGAGCTGGGGTGGGCCAGGTGCTGCTAAGAGGGTTCAGTTTCTGTTTTGCCAGAGGTCAGATTCTTGCTAGCGGGGCTGATCGCTGCAGAGCGCTGCCAACATGCGTCACACCCCACGCACACGCAGGACGGGGACGAAGATGGCAAATCTTATGCTCTAGCAATTGTACCAGAGTGAAATGTGTTATCGGATTTGAAACAGAACGCCAGGATACCTGATCCATGAGCGCTGTGTTTGGGTCTTTAATTTCTCTCAGTAATGTTCAGTTTTCAGTGCATCAGTCTTACGCATATTTTGTCACATTTATCACTATGTGTTTTATGCTACTAATGTTATTTTTAGAATTTCATTTTTGTAGCTCGGGAGGCTGAGGCAGGAGGATCTGTGGCGAGTTCAAAACCAGCCTGAGCTACAAAGTGAGCTCAAGGCCAACCTGAATTGCATAGCGAGATAGTCTAAAAAAGACAAAAAAATTTCATTTTATGTGGGCGGGGGGGGTTGGGGACTAAACCCAGGGTCTTTACATTAAGCTACATATCAGTCCTTAAAACAGGATCTTGCAAAATGGCCGAGGCTGGGCTTGAACCTGAGATTCTCTGCCTCAGCCTCCCAGGGGGTAGGATTACAGGTATGTCCCACTATACCTGGCCCTTTTTCCCTTTCTTTTTCCTTTCTCTCTTTTTTTTTTTTTTGCGGTACTGGGGATCGAACTCGGGACCCTGCGCTTGCTAGGCAGGCGCTTATTCCACTGAGCTATATCCCCAGCCCCTCTCTTTCTTCTTTCTTCCTTCCTTCCTTCTTTTTTTTCTTGCTGTATATAAAAATACCAGTTATTTTAAAGACTGAATAATGTATTAATACATAATACCTAATTGTAATTATATAATAATTATATTAATATATAATTAATACCTAATAATGTATTAAGTGTCTTGATGAATAACGAACTCTCTAAACTCAAAGGCTTACAGCAACTTTTTATTTACGTGCATGTTTTCTGATCACTAGCTTGGGCCAAACCCCAAGGCGTGGCCTCAGGCAGCCTGGGCCTCACCCTGGAGCATGTTGGCTGTCAGCACTCAGGGCTCGGTGGGTCTGCTGGGGCCTCTCCACCAGGCTGAGGCCACAGTGCACAGCCCCAGGGCATAGGCTCCAAGTCACGCAGGCTCACGTCTACCACATCCCTCTATGACATCCTGTCAAGCTGCTGCCTGGCTGGCTAGGCCAGAGTGGGTGGGGACCCAGGGCGCCACTACTACCAAGATCTGCCTCAGGGAGAGAAAAACAAAACAGACACTCCACAGATGTAGGCATTACTCCTGTGAAACGCAAGTAAAATATGGAAAAGCCAGGCCTCCTGCCACCTGTAATCCCAGCACTCTGGGAGGCTAAGGCGGGAGGATTAAGAATTTACACCCACCCTGAACATCTTAGTGAGATCTGTCTCAAAATTTAAAAATGGGCTGAGGATGTAACTCAGTATGAAGGCCCTGGGTTCACTCCACAGCACTGCGACAAAGAAAATTACGATCATAAGAAATGCAAAAAGTAAGAATCAAACAGAACAGCTAGAGATGAGATGTTTTTAACTTTATTAATGTTTGTACCAATGCAGCCATGTATGGTGATATATGGCTGTCATCCCTGCACTCAGGAGGCTGAAGTAGGAAGATCCTTTAGGAGGCTGAGGTGAGTTTGAGGCCAGCCTGAGGTATGTAGTGTGTAAGGCCAGCCTAGACTCATAGCAAGACCCTGTCTAAAAAAAAAAATGTAGGTTTGAAACCTAGCTGAATCCTATGACCTCAGCATTCAGGAGCTAAGGGTTGCCAGGCGTGGTGGCACATGCCTGTAATCCCAGCACTAGGCAGGCTGAGGCAGGAGGGTCACTGTGAGTTTGAGACCAGTCTGGGCTACAAAGTGAGCTCAAGGCCAGCCTGAACTGCATAGTGAGACCCTGTCTCAAAAAGACATAAAAAAAAAAAAGGAGAGGAGCTAAGGGCTGTAAGTTCAGGCCAGCCTGGTCACCTTACCAGGACCCTGTCCAAAAACAAACTTTGATAAAGGGCTGGGGATGTAGCTCAGTGGTAGAGCACTTGCTTCAGGTTCGTAAGGCTCAATCCTCAGAACCAAAAAGCTAGATAGTACAACAGACCGATAACCATGAAAATAAAACTGCAGTATTACCTAGCTCCTAAAAAGGATGTCACCTCCAGCCCTTTCACAGATCTTCTGTCATGAGCCTCCCCTCAAAAAAAATGACATGGAATCTTGCATGCCTGCAATCTTAGTACCTAGGAGGATGAGGCAGGAGGATTGCCACAAAAAAAGTTCAAAGCCAGCCTGGACTAGCTAGCGAGACCCAGTCTCAAAAACCCAAATTAAATAAAAAGAAAGATATTCTACTAAACCTTTTATACCACAGGGAGCCAAGGAAGCTTCGATGGTCATTCCAGCACAAGCTCAGCACAAAAACCCGAACATACTAACCTTGAATGTAGACGCAGAACATTTTAGCCCATTAAGTTCACAGCACAGTCACCCGGCCTCAGGGCCAGGTCCCCACCTGAGTGCAGTGCCCAGGGCTCTGGGAGCAAGAAGCCCGTGCTGGCACTGGCCACCTGCTCTGCCCAACCCTCAAATCCAATGCCAAGGCCACCACATGCCCTTCTGGACACTCTGGGAAATAAGTTTCAGGGATGCCTGGGCACCCTGACACATTGAGGTGACAAACAGGCGGCCACCAGCGGCCTCCCCTGTGCCCCACTGTGACCTTGTCCATCAGGGCAAGCAGCCAGCCAGGCTGGCGGTGTGGGCCCCAGGAAGCAAAGCCTGACTGGTCCTAGGTTTCTGAGGTGGAGGGTCCAGAGCGGGCCAACCAGGCAGGAAGGACGCAGGACAGAAGGCAAGCTCTGCCTGGGGCTGTGGCAGGACCTGCTACTGGGCAGAGGCCAGGGCCTGGGGCTCCTGGGGTGACTGAGGCCAGACTACAGGGTGTCACAGCTGAGGGCGGGAGCTGGGCACTGCGGGCACAGCTGTGAGCCCACCGTAGCGCAGCACCTCTCCCTGGCTGGCTGCTCCTCCACCTAGCAACCACCAACAGCAACCCATCACAGCTCAGCATCTTTCCAGCTTCAAACTCATGCTTTCCTGTGGGAAGCTCTGGGTGACTCGCATCCACAGGCCTCCTTCCCCTGGCTGTACACCCTCCCTCTCTGGACTGGGCTGGAGCAGACAGTGAAGGTAAGAAAACAGCCAGGACACTGTGCGAGAGGCCTGGGCAGGATGATTCCAAATCCAAAGTCAGCCCAGCAACTCAGGGAGAGCCGGTCTGTGTAGCTGGTGCTACAGCGCTTGCCTGGCACGCCCGAGGCCCTGCATCCACCACCGCACCCCTCCAGGAGGTACTGATGCCCCCGGCCACCGCACCATCTGCAAGGATACACAGCCAGCCCCTTGTCCTAGGAAAGGGATCATTGGTCCCTGTGCCAACTTGTGGAGTGGACCCAGGAGGCTCAGGTGGGGTCCTTCCGTGCAAGCGCACAGCAGCAGCTGTGGTCTGGGCTAGCATTCACCTCCTTAAAGGGCTGGTCAGGGCAGAGGGGACACTGAGCCGTCCCCAGGTGTCCTCTGTCCCTTCCAGAGGCTGGACATGCAGGCAGCCACATTTGTTCAGACATCACTGTGCTGCCTCTGCCTTCCCCACAGGTGGCGGCAGCTCCTCAGCTCACGCTGGGGCTGCCAGCAGGATCCTCTCAGCTTCCAGACAGCTTGCTTAGCAGATGCCAGGTCCCAACACTGGGGACCTGGGCAGCATGGAACAGGGTGGCACAGCCCCAACAAGGCCCAGGCCCCTGGTCGCTTCCCACAAGGATGCAACTTCTCCAGCGACGCCTGCTGAGGTGTGGACCCAGCCCTATGGCCTGTAGACCCCAGCAAAGGCAGGGGGCATGGCTCGTGGTTGCTTAGGGGTGTGATCCCCTTGGGCTGGCAAGTGGCCCCCAGCCGTTCTGAACTCTGCTGCCCAGCAGGAAATAGGGAGGGCTGCACAAGTGGGGCCACCTGCAATCTGGGGTCTCAACAGGGTTTCCTCGGCCCACCTGTGGTACACTGCTGCCCTCCCAGGTGGCCACTACCTCTTTGTGGGGACTGCAGGCCATAAAGCTACCCCATGTCAATGCTTTCCTGAAAGCAGAGTCTGCTGAGTCCATTTCTGCTTCTGCCCTGAGGTGGCTGCTTCAATTGTGGCTCTAACACGGTCAATGAGCCCTGGTGGTGAGGGGACCCTGTCCACGCAGTACCACCACGCACACCCATCTCTGCCACCCTGTGCAATCACTCCCCATGCCTGGTGCTGTGGACTCCAGGAGGGCAAAGCAAGGTCTCTGTCCTCAGCCACACTACCCTCGGAGCCCAGTCCAAAACAGAAAACCAACATGCAGAGAGGGTGGGTCCCGGACATAGCAGACACTTAAGACAGCCAGGACCTACACACACAGGCAGGGCACAGGGACAATTCCAGGACACAGCCTTGGCTGCTCTAGGGGGCTGTGTGCAGTGGTGGACTGGCTCAACATCTTGGGGAGCCCAGGTGCACAGCCCCAGAGGTCATGGCCCAGGGCCCCTTTCCATGGGGAAGCAGGGCACAGGGAATACACACCACAAATCAACCAGGCGGAACACCGCTTTATTGGAAACAGATTACAAAGTAAGGCACTGGGGCTTGCTAGTCTCCTGGAGGGCACAGCTCTGTGCTGCTGCCAGTTCAGAGCAAGGCAGGCAGACCAGGGCCGACTGTGCGTCTCCCAGGGCCTGCGTGGCTCAGGGCTAAAGGCACTCTACTTAACAACAGGCAGCTCTACTCTCGGAACAGCACCTGAATCAGACAAAGTGCGATTTCACATGGGTGCTACTGTGTTAACACAAACTTCATTAGTCTGTTAGAAAGTTCCTTCCACGAGTACAGAGAAGTCAAAATCTTGACTACTACAACATACTTAGGAATGTTTTGTATATATAGACACATGTGGTAGTCACAGGGAACGCCGTTTCCTTGGCTGCCAGCGGACCTAGAGCACCACCACCCAGACTATGTTCCAACGTCCTCCAATGCACAACCACTCCACAGCACACCGCTTCTGGCTGCCATGTGGGCAGGCATCTGCTCTTAAGGAAACACCCATTGGCAGATCACAGATGCTTGGGTCCCGCTGGGGAACTCAGGAGGCCATGAGTGTCTTGGCACCAGGGTCTCTGGGGACAGGCCTGCCGACTCCAGGGTCCGAGAGAGCTGGCAGGTGGGGCGAGAAACCCAGAGATCACGCTTCTCTCAATGCCCTGGGCAGGGCTGGTTTGATGAACACCTATAATCCACATTTCCACGGGGAAATAGATTTTCATGGCCCACTAAAGATGCCATCCAAAGGAGCCTGAACATTTATATAAAGAACATTTTTTGATGAAATCGTTTTTGGAGATGTTCAAGGTCTGCAGAAACGATTTCAGATAATTATAACTGTTCTTCAATGCTACGCAATCTACTTGGGTCAGGAGGTAAATCCTTATCACTCTGGTGCTGGGTACTGTGTCTTCCCAAAGCCACCTGACTTACATGAAAAGTCCAAGAAAGGGGTATGGGGCCCCTGCTGTGCTTGGGGAGCTGCCGGTGGTCAGCCAGCTCTGCGATAGACAAGGCACTGTATTCCCAGCCACACTGAGTGCTGTGGGTGGAGAGGACAAGAGGTGGGCAGTGCGCACACCAGGCTCGGCTCAGAACCGGCCTGAAGAGGAGAGCCAGCCCCAGTGGACCCCAGAGGCCAGGCCTCCTGTGATTAAGGACAAAGCAGACAGCAGGAAATGGATAGCCACAGCTTGCAGGAAGAAGGGATTGTCCTGGGGGAGCTCCCAGCTGGTCGGCCCTGTCACTCATCTAGGCCAGGGATGTGTCCCTGCGGGAAGCTCTGGGGCTGCATGATCTGTCGGAGGTGCGTGCTAGTTGCTTAAAACTTCTCATATGGGTTTTTCTCTTTAAACAAACCTGGGGGAAAAAAAAAAGAACAAAGAATGTGAGTTACAAAGACAGTCATGCAACTGGAAATGAGATTCTCAAAAGCAATGCAAATTTGCTAAGTTCTATGTAAAGTTCTTTTTTTTGTTTGATAAGGAGTCTTGCTAAAGTCTAGACTGGCCTTGAACTTGAGACCCGCTTGCCTCAGCCCACCAGGTTTATGTGAAGATTTCTGGGGCCATGGGAAGATGGGTTCTTAGACAACTTACATTGTGTTCATGGTGCTTTGTCAAGTCAAACCACAAGAGGCTTTAAAATGGAAATAAAAGCTGGACATGGTGGCACATGCCCATAATCCCAGCACTTGGGAGGCTAAGGCAGGAGGACTGCTGTGAGTTCAAGGCCAACCTAGGCTACAGAGTGAGTTCAAGGCCAGCCTAACTATATAGGGGAGATCCTGTCTCAAAAAAAAGAAAATCAACAACAAAAACAGAAGTGAAGCCAGGCGTGGGGGCACATGCTTTAATCATAGCACTCTGAGAGGCCGAGGCAGGTAGATTCCAAATTTAAGAGCACCCAGTCCTTGTTTAAATAAAAAGGGTTAAAGATGCAGTACAAAGACCCTGGGTTCAATCCCCAGTAGCATTAAACAAACAAAACAAACTGAAGTAAAATTTCTAGGCAACAGTAATTCCAACAGATCTTAATAGACAAAGATATTTATTTGCTGATGTTTACACAGAGAAATTATGAAACTTAAAATATTATTTCCACAGTGCTAGTCTTTAATGACACAATGCGAAACAAAACCACGTTACCCTAAACGTCCCTGTAATCACCAACATACTCTTCAAACTAAGGCTACAGACAGTGCAAAGCGCAGCAGCTGCAGCAACAGCAGTGTGCGGGCAGAGGGCAGAGGGCAGAGGGCAGAGGGCAGAGGACAGAGGACATCTCGATGAGCCTGTGCCACCGCCCTTTCACCACACAGCACCAGCACACTGCCCCTGCCATGTGACGAGGTGACCCGGAGCCAGCACCACTAACCTCCCTCCTGCAGGTCCAGGGGTGGGGAGCAGGATGGGCAGAAGGGGTACGGGCCAGGTGACCAGTCTGCTGCCAGTACGTGGCCTCAAAGGGAGGAGACCAGCAGCCAAAGACTGGGGCAGCAAGGGTCCAAAGCTGCACTACGGCACCAGCTTCAGTTCACAGAGCCGTGTGCCTTCCCAGGTGGTTCGAGGGGACAGAGGACCTCCTCCCAGCCAGGGCGCAGCCCCGACAGGACAGGATGGGATGAGACCCCCAAGGGAGCAAGAAGTCTAAGAGGCTGTGCCTGGAGAGCGGAGCTGCTTGCAGGCACTTCCAGGTCTTGCTACATCACCCACACACGAGAGACAATCATAGTGGCAGGACGTCACAGTCACAGGCAGTGGTGGGATACCGCAGACCCACTGAGATACCACCTCCCTTATCCAAATAATAACCCCAAAAACATGCTCCTTAGGAAAGAGTCTTTCAAACTAGGCATGGTGGCGCACGCCTGTAATCCCAGCACTCAAGAGGTTGAGGCAGGAGGATCACTGTGAGTTCGGGACCAGTAAGCTCAAGGCCAGCCTGAACTGTCTCAAAAAGAAAAGTTGGGCATGGTGGTGTATGCCTGTAATCCCAGCACTCAGGAGGCT
>PVLD010009013.1:0-79884 GCA_004027595.1 Dinomys branickii
GCTATGGGTGGGGGCGGGTCCAGACCATGTGGCTCCAGCATTACCGTTCCCCACCCCTTGCAGCTGGGCAATGGGTCTCCGAAGCTGAAGCTACGAATGCCGAAACGAGGGCGTGGGCCAGGGGTGTGCTTGGAGCGGCAACCTCCTCCCTCTCTATCTCGTCTCCCTCCAACTGCGCCATGTCAGATCTGTGATCCCCACCTCCAGAGGAGGTTCTACTTAGACTTTCCGAGGGGGTAAACCCACATTTCTGAGGCCCTTGTCACCTGTGTGTCTGTCTACTCCCCTCCCCCGGTACTGAGCACTGAACTCAGGGCCTTTGCATTGAGCTACATCCTCAGGCCTTCTTCATTTTTTAAATTTTGAGACAGGGTCTCCCTAAATTGCCCAGTCTGGGATCAAATTTGCCATCCTCCTGCCTTAGCCTCCCAAGTGGATTACAGGCATGTACTATTGTGCCTGGCTTGAATTGTACACTTTAAATGGGTGACCTATATGATGTGTGAGTTTATAACTCAGTAAAGTTAAAGAAAGGATAGAAGGCCAGATATGGGGTGCATGCCTGTAATCCTAGCACTCAGGAGGCCAAGGCAGGAGGATCGCTGTGAGTTCGAGGGCACCCTGGGCTACACAATGAGTTCAAGGATAGCCTGAATTGCATAATAAGACCCTGTCTCAGAAAACAAAACAAAAAAAACAAAAAAAACAAAAAAAGAAAGGGTAGAGCTAACCAGGCATGGTGGCATATGCCTGTATTCCCAGCAATTAGGGAGGCTGAGGCAGGAGGATTGCAATTTTGGGTCTAGGGAAAGAAAGGAAAGAAGGAAGAGAAAGGAAAGAAGGAAGGAAGGAAGGGAGGGAGGGAGGGAGGGAGGGAGGGAAGAAGAAAGGAGGGAAAAAGGAAAAGAAGCCAGACGTGCTGGCACATGCCTGTAATCCCAGCACTCAGGAGGCCGAGGCTGGAAGATCGACACAGTTTGAGGTCAGTCTGGGCTACATAGTGAGTTCAAGACCAACCTAAAGTATACAGAGAGATCCATTCTCAAAACAACGAGGAAAGTAAAACAAAAGTAAAGGGCACGGTTAGACACCTGCAGGCCCACACTTAGGGTGGGCCTGGAATAACTAGTCTCAAAGTTTCAGTCTGTCATCCCCTGAGGAGTAGGTGGAGGTGGGCAGCACAGCCAGGTTTTATTTTATTTATTTTATTTTTTGTAGTGCTGGGGATGGAACTCAGGGTCCTGTAGTGTAGGCAAGTACTCACCACTGGGCTGCACCCCCAGCCCTAGAGCCAGTTTCTAGTTCAGAAAATAGGACCAGGGCTTTCTGTACACAGTCTCCACCCACCCGCACACACACCCCGGGTTCTCCTGCTGCTCTGGAGGGGCTCCTCAGCACCCCCCACCTCTCGTTAATCATTTCCCCGCAGACTCATGCTTTGGTGTCTCTGGGTCCCTGTGCTCCTATTTTACGAATTGTTTCATCATCATCATTAGTGAGTATTTACCTTGAGCTTCCCATGTGCAAGTCCCTGAGCTGGACGCTGGGAACCGCAGAGCTTACATCAGAGAGGGGGAGCGAGGGTGTGAGGGCCATATGGGGACACGGAACAAGGCCAGCAGGACCTCGGGGCTGCTGTGATGCACGACCCCTGTGGGCACCTTTCCCTAGACTAGCATGGTGCCCTGGCTGCAGCTCCCTCCCTTTGCCCAGAGCCACCTGTTTGCAGCTGGGTGGAAGTGTCAGCATCCCGTTGCCCACACTCTGTCCACCAAGGCTAGGTTTGCTATCCTGGTCCCCTTTGTGGGCCACATCTTGGTTGCCTATGTTGGCTTGTCTCTAGATGGCCCCCAACGCCTCATGCACTCAGAGGTGAGGCTTTTCATAGGTGGCTGCATCTAGGGTGTTTGATACTGGGATTAGGGGTATGTGATAGCTAAATTGGTTTAGCATAGTTCTGAGTGTGGATAATGGAATGTCCACCCTAAGTGTGGGTGGCCCCACCCCAAAGGCTTCTAGCTTGGATAGGATAAAAGAGAAGGGGAGAATTGCTTTGCTGCTTGCTGCTCGCTGCTTTCTCCCTGCCCCACCATGAGCTGTTCTTCCTCTGCCACGCCCCTCTGCCATGCTACCCTGCCTTGGAGCCAGCAACCATGGACTGGAACCTCTACAAACTGTGAAATGAAATAAACCTTTCTTGCTTTGGCTGGGCATGGTGGTACATACCTATAACCTCAATACTTCAGAGGCTGAGGCAGGAGGATTGCCACAAGTTCAAGGCCAGCCTGGGCTACATAATGAGACTCTCTGAAACAACAATCAAGAACATAAACAAAGTAAAACTTTCCTATTTTATCTCAGCAATGAGAAAACTAAGACACTAAGTCACTAAATTGCCCAGGCTGGCCTTGAACTTAACAGTCCTCCCACCTCAGCCTCCTGAATAGCTGAGGTTACTTGACTGGGTATTGTATATACATTGCACAGGAGTCTCTCATCCCAAAAGTCCCCACCAGCTCTCAGCACTAAGGTCCAGACCACAGGGGCCCCTATCGCCCTCCTCCAGTCCTCACAAGCTGCCAGCCCTTAGGACAAAAGACCAAGACACTGTGGTGCCTTCTCCCATCCCACAGGGCCAGGAAATAAGGGCTGTGGTAGGCTGAGCAGGGGCCTCCCACAGACATGTCCACCCGTGCTGTGTGAATGGAGTCTGTGTAGAAAATAAGTAGATGTAAAAACAGTAAGGATCTCAAGCTGAGACCGTCTTTGAATAGGATGGGCCCTAACTTCAAGGAAGGTGTTTGGGTAAGAGAGGGGAGAGACACAGAGAGAAAATGGCCACGCCAAGACAGAGCCAGAGCCTACAGTGACATGGCCACAAGCCTACGGATGCCTCGAGCCACCAGAACCAGGAAGCGTAGGAAGGGCCTTACTTGGCACCTGTGGAGGGGGCATGGCCCTCCCTACACCTTAGACTTCTGGTTTCCAGACTCTGGGGCTGAATGTCTATTGTTTGAGGCACCAGCCTGTGGCCATTTGTTACAGTAGTCTGGGTACGAACAAAGGACAACACTCTGATGCTACCCACAAAGGGAGCCTGGACAGCATGGCCAACCTTGATGGGCATTGTATGGGCAAGAGGATGCTGGTGCTTCTTGCCACCCAGCTACAGATTCTTGGTACTACAAAAAGAGAGTTGGAGAGAAGTGGGGTTCGCCCCTTGCAGCTCATGTGGCCACTTGTTGCCCACATGAAGGCCCTGCGCGGGGTGAAAGGGGCATATAGCGTCCTCAAGGGCCTTCTGTCCCAGCTTCACAGGGTCACCTGCCTACAGCATGAAAAGGTGTTAAATTTGGGATCAGAAGCTGCCTGGCAGGTAGATGAGGTGGGGAAGTTGGGGCATGAGCTTCTGGCCACTTGTGTGGATGCAGGGACATTTCCAAGGAATGGTCTGAGGACAGAACATGCCCCAAGGTAAAGAAAATGCTCGTGCCTGGGCAGCAGGTGTGGTGGCTCACTCCCCTCCCGGGCTTTGTGACGTGGGAGCCAGCTGGTTTGTTTGTGTGAACAGCTAGGGTTCCCACTGAAAGTGTCCTCCAAGGCCTGGGTGCTGTTGGGGGGCACCTGCAGGAAGAAGTGAGGTCCCTGAGGGTGTGTCCTAGTGGGATCCCATCTGTCTTTTCCTTTTCTAGTCTCCCTGAGGCAGGCAGCACCTTCTGTATCATGCGCTCCCACCATGATGTGCTGACTTGACACAGGCCCCAAAGTAACAATGCCAAGCAACTGAGGGCTGAAATTTCCAACACTGTGAGGCAAACAGTTCCTTTTTCCTTAAGCTGATTGTCTCAGGAGTTCATTCCCACGACAGAAAGCTGACAGCCACAGTGGGTCTCCTTATGACGTGTGCTTAGGAGGTTCTGGCTGAATCAGCCCAGACCCCTTCTAGCCTCGGGGATTTCCGAAGGCCCATCCCCGCCATCCCTGTCATGTGGCTTGGGCCTCTGTGTTCCCTTAAGGCCCCAAGTTAGCTGTGAGTCCTGACAGGTGCAGAAAGCCCCACTGGAGGGCAGCAGGCTCTGTGGGTACAGGAATGGGGGTGCATCAGGGCCTCATTCCCAGTCCAGGGAGGATGTGGCCTTTTGTGAGAAAACTTAGGGAGGGCAATGGCACTGGACCAGGCCCCCACCCCTGTGAAGTCAGATTGTCCTGTATCACTGGCAGATGTGTTTTATTTGTTGAGGGGAACTGCGGTCAGGCCATGAGTGCATCACCAGTGGCATAATCAACACAGGTGTTTTCCCTCTGGGCTGCTACATCTTGTCAACAGGTGGAGTCTGGCATGGGCACAATTAGTTAATGAGGAGGCTGCCGGGGCCATTCCCAGTGGGAACAGCAGATGTGAGTAGCAGGGCGGGAGCAGGGTGGGTGGTGTGTGGGCCACCAGTGTCCCTACCGTAGGGATTGTCCTTGGGGGGCAATGATGAATAGGACCTGATAGGGCTAATGGTGGGTGGCTGGGCACTGTGCC
The DNA here is from genome assembly GCA_004027595.1 of Dinomys branickii. Taxonomy (NCBI): domain Eukaryota; kingdom Metazoa; phylum Chordata; class Mammalia; order Rodentia; family Dinomyidae; genus Dinomys; species Dinomys branickii. The sequence goes on from PVLD010009013.1 coordinate 4,529, forward strand.
GGCTTGGGTTATGCCTGGCACGCCCGAGGTCCTGCTAGCCTTGTTTCGTGTCCCCAGATCATGCCTGGACAATGGGCAGGGTGTGGGGATCAAGCAGTGTGGTGGGTCTGGGCACAGCTCCCTGCTGCTACAGAAACGCCCAAGCCTGAGCCCCTCCTCACACACATATTGAGCTGTCTCTGTCTCTGGGACACCCAGGGCGGAGTGAAGATGGAGGGCCAGGAGGCACCTCAAGGTCAAGAGCACAGTACAGGCAGAGCACAGTGGGTGGGTGAAGGGGGTGATGCTTCTGGCCTGGCCACACTGTGGCCACCTCATCCGTGGGTGGGCGGAGGGGAGAGTGGCGACCATGGCCCTGCTGTACATGAGCAGGCTGCAAGGGCAGGAGAGGAGCGAGCATCCCTTGAAATTGCCCCAAGCTGTGTTCTCCGACTGCCTCCCTCCCCTACGAACCCCACAGCCTATCCTGAGCCGCTCAGCCCAGTACCACGGGAGCCTCCCAGCAGTCCCACAGCTGCCTGTTTCCTTCTTAGGGTCCAAAGCTGACACCAGGGTAGGACACACAGTAGAGAAGGAGATCTGTGGGGGAGTGGATGAGTCCCCTGCCAGTCCTTCCGTTGGGCCCCTCCATTGCTCCCTTCAGTTCCTATGTCAGTCCCAGGGGATCCCTAGAGGACAGGAGGTGTGGGCGGGTGGGGGATGGGCTCAGCACAGCCAGGCTGGAGAACCCAGTGTGGTGGATTAACTAATGGTGAGGTTGTAACACCCAGCTGAACTGAGTCATGTGGTCCTGGGTATAGAAGATCCACCTGAGGATTGTTGCCAACAGCATAAAGCAGAATTTGAGGGTCCTTCACTGATCTTAGCCAAAAGGCTGAGAAGCGGTTCTGGTCCTTACCTTGAGTGTCGCTTCCTGGCTCCAGTGCAGATCCCTCAGCCTGCTGGCGCAGATTTTTTACCCTACTGGTGCAGACTTTCTAGCTTCCACCCCTGACCTTTGGGCCTTCCGGTGCAGATTCTTGATAAGACTTACATGAGACACTTGCTGTGGGCTCTAGGTCTTCAGCGGGACTTGTGTGGGATATTGCCATGGGATCTAGGTCCTCAGATAGATTCTTTGGGTCTCTAAGGTGTAGACAGTTCTCCTGCACTCTTCTGCATTTAACTCTTTGGGTGAATATTATAAAATAATCCTATAAATTATATGTCCTATATCTTTTCCCTTGTAAAGCCTGACTATAACACTCAGCCACCCTAGTGGTCCCACATACTAGCCCTGAGGTGAGGAAAGGTCATGATGGGGCTGGGGGTACTACAAGAGTCCCCTCCCCAGGCAAGGGCACCCCAGGGCACATCGCAGTCTGGAGACCCGGAAGCCTACTTCAGGCCAGCAGGACTGCCCGTCTCCCCATTTTGGGTGATGGGGCTTAGAGAAACCAAAACAGAGGCCAGTGTCTAAGCCTGGAGCCCAGGTCCTGCCCAGGATACCCGCCCCCGCCCCAGGCTCCTTGAGATCACCAAGTTAGTGTCAAATGCATCTACACCATGGTTCATGCCTGTAATCCCAGGGTTCTGGAGGCTGAGTCAGGAGGATGGCAAATTCAGCCCCAGCCTGGGCAGTTTAGGGAGACCTTGCCTCAAAAATTTAAAAAAAGAGTCAGTGAAAAGGCCCAGGATTGAATCTCCAGCACTGCAAACAAATACACACACAGAAAAAGGCCCACACAAAGAAAGCAACAATCAAAACAAAAAAAGTCCCCATAAGAAGCCACACTGGCAGAATAGAAGTGACCATTTATCCAGGTTCTTAGATATGGCTGGAGGTTCCTTGATGAGGAACAGATTTGGCCACAGTGGAGACAAACGGGTTAAAATTCTCAGCACACAAAATTCTTTGATATCACACTTCTGCCCAGCACGTGTTGGACAATCACAAGGCACTACACTAATGAAGACAAAAATAGCATGAGATAAAAGTAAACGGAGCTGGGTGTGGTGGTGCACATCTATAATCCCAGCACTCAGGAGGCTGAGGCAGGAGGATTCCCTGAGTTCTAGGGCAGTCTGGGCTACGAAGTGAGCTCAAATGCAGACTGAACTACACAGTGAGACCCTGTCTCAAAAAACAAAAGAAAACAAAGGACAAATAAAAAGGTAAAAGGAAACACAATAGCCATCCTTTTCTCCCCTGAGCTAATGTTTATGTTTCCCCAAAGTTGAAAACCTGCAGATAGCCTTATCTCAATCTAAAGAGCCTTTTTTTTTTTTTTTGAGGCCTAAGCCAGAGGCCTTAACAATTTGCAATTCTGATGTACAACTTCAGTGACAACACGGTTGTTCCTGAAAGGTTAACAAAGAACAGATGCCCTGAAAAATGCGCTTCTGCAAGATCTCCACCTGCAGGCTCAGACCCTTCCCATGTCTTCATTCCCTACACAAAGCCAGTCTCTTGCCCTGCCTGCGCAATTCCTCTCTCTGAAACTCGCCGGCTGTCCGTCTTGACAGTGTACTCAGTGATCTACACAAACTCTTTCTTTCTATATTCCTTTTCTGTTGGTAAATTCCTTTACTGTCCATGTCCCCAACTTTCTATATGCCATTTGGCACGGCAGCCATGTCAAAAATCAAAGACAAAAAGATGGTTTGTTTTATGTGCAAAGTAAACCTGGAAGTTGTGTTGCTCCTCAGAGGGAAAGGCCAGTCACAGCCTGGGGCTGGGGTTGGCAGCAGTGTGGGTGTGAAGGGTGAGGTTTTCCCGGGGAAGCCAGCCAGGCTGTGGGTACGAGGGCCACTAGCACTGAGGCAGGGGTCCTGACCAGGAACCCCGCAGCTGCGTGTCATCTTTCTCCACTTCCATATGTTCCACTATTTCTTTAAATAGTGGCCATCAGCCAGGCATAGTGGTGCACGACTGTTATCCCAGCACTCAGGAGGCTGAGGCAGGAGGATTGTTGTAAGTTCAAGATCAGCCTGGACTAGAAAGTGAGCTCAAGGCCAGCCTGCACTTCACAGTGAGACCCTGTTTCAAAAAAAGAGGATAAATAAATACATAAAGTGGCCATTACTTCTTCCTGGGTGAATCTCCCTGTTTTAATTTGGATGTCTGTACCTACAAAGGTCAGAACTCTCACCAAACCCTGCAGTGTTTTAGCCTTCTGTGCACTGCTGGTGCAGGCCCTTGCTCCCTCTCTGCTGGGTTTGTTGAATGGTTTGGGGACTTGCAGCTCTTCATGAGCTCCTGTTTTTACTGGGCCATTGACACTTTGGGGTGATGAAAACATCTTCCTATTTGATGTCTGCCTCAGCTGCCAGTTTGTCTACTACACAAGAGCTCTTGATTCTAGTGAAGTCTTTGATGTGTAGCTTCTGTTTGGGAGCTTGGAACTCTTTCTCTACTCAGTTATTGTCTTTTCTTTTTCAGGGCATTTGATACCCACTGTGCTTGTGATGGGAGCCAGGGATCTTGGTTTGTGTCCCTTTTAAAATTTTGTTATTATTATTATTATTATTATTATTATTATTTTGAGATAGGGTCTCAGCTGGACATGGTGGCGCATGCTTATAATCCCAGCACTTGGGAGGCTGAGGCATGCAGATCGTTGCAAGTTTGAGACCAGCCTGGGCTATAAAGTGAACTCAAATCCAGCCTAAACTGCATAGTGAGACCCTGTCTTAAAAACATTAAAAAACAATAAGAGAGATAGGGTTTCACTATGGCTACACAGGCTGGTCTCTAACTGGCTGTGATCCTCCTGCCTCAGCCTCCCAAGTGCTGGGATTACAGGTGTGCACAATCACACCCAGCTTTGTTTTGTGTCTTCCTCTAATGGGTCAGGTTCTCCCATCTTCCCAGCGGATCTATCCCCACGTGGCTTTGTGGGGATACCTTTCACCAGTATGGTACGCCACATGCACATGAGTATACTGTTCTTGAAGTCTCTAGTCAATCCCAACAATCACTCCTACTTTAATTACTGGGGCTTTGTCTTAATACTTCATTGTTGATCTTTTTAAAAATTAATTAATTAATTAAGTTTTTGTCTTTTTGAGACAGGGTCTTGCTATGCACTTCAGGCTGGCATTGAGCTCACTTCATAGCCCAGGCCTCAAACTCGCAATGATCCTCCTGCCTCAGCCTCCTAAGTGCTGGGATTACAGGTGTGTGCCACGACGCCTGGTGATCTTTTTTATTTAGATCATGGAAATTTATTCTTTTTAACTATTGAATAACTTTATAACTGTTGAATTGACTTCCTGAAAAAAAGATCCCCCTAGAATTTTTATTAGAAATGAATTTACAGAGTGACCTTAGGAACACTGCCAGCCCCATCCTGCCAGGCTTTTCTGCATTGAGGCATTTTGCGTCTCTCATTTGGCTGAAATCCACTTTGTGGATTTCATGAGTATTAGAAATGACATATTTTTCTATTATATTTGCTGGGTTGTTCTCTATAAAGGGATACATTTTTTTGTACTGGGAATCGAACTGAAGACCTTGTACTTGTGAGGCAGGCGCTTGTGCCACTGAGCTATATCCCTGCGCCAAAGGGATACTTTTTATTTTAGCAAAATGTATAAAACATAAAATCTACCACTTGTCTCTCTATATATGTCTATGTATTTCTTTCTTTTTTTTCTTTTAGTACTAGGAATAGAACCCAGGGCCTTGCACTTGCCAGGCAGGCACTATGCAGCTGTGCTAAATTTCTGGTCCCCCAATATTTTTCTTCTGAACCCAAGGCTTTCTCACTGAACTACACCCCGACCTTTTTTAATTTTAATTTTGATATAGGGTCTTCTTTATTTTATTATTTGTTTTCATTTACTGCCTGCCTCCTCCTGCCACCCACCCCAATACAGGGTCTTCCTAAGGCACAAAGTGTCCTTGGCTGGACTCAGTCTTGCAGTTCTCCTTCAGTCTCCTCGAGTGACAGGACTACAGGTGAGCTATGCAGTGGCTGTAAGTACTTTCACGATATTGTCTGACATCACCACTATTCATTTCCAGCAAAGTTTCATTATTCCAAAAAGAAACTCTGTACCCACTAAGAATCACTTTCTATCCCCCTGCCCAGTCTCCCGTAACTTCTGTTGTCTTTTCTGCTTCTGGGGACCACTATCTGGATATTTCCCATGATGGGGTCACACGGTATTTGTACTTCTGGGTCTGGCTTCATTCACCAAGCACAGCACTGTCCAGGTTCATTCGCACTGTGAGGTATGTGAGAACTTCAGCCCCTCTCAGGGTGAGGATGTTCTCTACCTTGTCGGTTGTTGGCTTCTCCTATCTGTTCTACATTTTGGCTACTGTGAGTAATGCTGCTTTGAACATCAGTGTACGAGTACCTGTTCGAGCACTGTTTTCAAGCCTTTGGGGATAATTTTGCTAGAACTGCTAAGTCAGATAGTACCTCTGTTTAACTTTTTTGAACCGCAGTGGCCGAGCTACCTCACATTCCCACTGGCAGTGCCGAAGGACTCCAGTCTGTCCACATCTTCTCCAGCACTGGTTATGCTGTGGGCTTTTTTCTGTGTGTTTGTGGCCTGGGGATCAAACCTAAGGCACTGTACTTGGTGGGCAAGTTCTCTACCCCCAGCCACATCCCCAGCCCATCATGCTATGGATTTCTAGCTTTTTTGTTTCTGTTTTTGAGACAGGGCCTTGCTATGTGGTGCAGGCTGATCTTGAACTCACAGTGATCCTCCTGCCTCCGCCTCCTGAGTGCTAAGATTACAGGTGTGCGCCACCATGCCCAGTCGCTATGCTAGTGATTTCTAAATCAATTTTCTTGTGATACAGTTTATGTGCAGTAAATGTGCCCATTTCTGGTACACAGTTCAGAGAGTTGTGGAAATTGCAGACACCCCTAGAACTAGCACCATATCCTATCAGACCTGCTAGGGTTTGGGCGGGGATGCCCCACCCCAGAATGGGGTGAAGCCTTTTATGAGGAGAGCCTCGTTGGGTGTCTTTTGGTCTTATGGCAGTGTCCTGGAGGCGTATGTTAGGACCTAGCCTCTTCCCTTCTGTGTTTCTTTGCTTTTTGGCTGACACGAAGTGAGCAGCTTTGCTTCACCACAGGCTCCTCCTCTGATACGCTGCCTGGACAAAGGGCCAAAAGCAATGGGCTTGGTGGAACCCAGAGTGAAGTCGCTAAAACCATGAGCCTAGCCAGAGTGATGGCGCACACCTGTTACCCCAGCACTTGAGAGGCTGAGGCAGGAGGATCACTTCAAGTTCAAGGCCAGCCTGGGCTACAAAGTGAGTTCAAGATCAGCCTGAACTGCATAGTGAGACCCTGTCTTAAAAAGACAAAAAACAAAACCATTGTTATAGGCAGCTGAGATAGATAGAAATACTACAGGCAGTCAGACAGGGCTGGGCCCTTGAAGAACCCAACATAAAAGATAAGATACCTATGGGCCAGACCTTAAGACGAAAAGACTAAACAAATACACCCACATACCTCCCCAGGGATGGACAGCAGGGATTGATATTCTAAATAGGTAGCTACCACCTTGAAGAGTCCTGACCTAACCCTTACGGGAAAAGCCCCGGTCTGCATGCCTGCTTGTTACATGACTCACTTTCCCATTTGATCCCAGTCCTCTCAGTCTTACCTGGACAATTATACCTGTAATCTTATTGGCGGACCATAGTTTTGTCCATTTCCCCTACCTTGGACCCGCCTCACCTCATGGTTTTTCCCTATAAAAGTCCCTGACAAAGACAGAGTCGGGGGTAACCCACTCGGGCCCCCCTTCTGTCCCTCTCTTGGGTAGAAGCTTTCTTTCTCTCAATAAATATTCTGCTCTTAACCTCCGTTGTTCCTAAAATTCATTCTTCGGTTTTAGAGAACACGAACTCGTCTGATATCATTCAGATTGGGATATTAATTTTCCTGTATCAACATGAGCCACAAGGAGACTTCCTTTTTAATAAATTGGTTATCAGATATTTTATTATAGTAACAGGAAGCTGATTAACACAACCCCTAAAAGTTTCCTTGTGTATCTCTGTAGACCATTCCTTCTTACTATTCCTGGAAAATTAGAATCCTTAATTTTTATAAAGTTGCCCAGCCCCCAGGCAACCACTGGTTTGCTTTTTGTCATAATAGGTTGGTTTGCATTTAAAATTTCTTTTATATTGTAGAGCTCTGGGAGGCTGAGGCAGGAGGATTGCAAGTTCCAGCACAACCTGGGCAACTTAGTCAGACCCTGTTTCAAACAAACAAATAAACAAAAAGATAAAGGGCTAGGGATGTACCTTAGGGCAAAGGCCCTGAGTTTAATGTCTAGTATTTAAAAAAAAAAAAACCTTTTACAAATGAAACCATTGCTGGGTGTGGTGGTGCACATCTATAATCCCAGCACTCTGGAGGCTGAGGCAGGAGGATTGCTGCAAGCTGGGCTACATAGTGAGTTTAAAGCTAGCTTGGACTACATAGCAAGAACCTGTCTCAAAAAAAAAAAAAGAAAAAAGAAATCATACATTTTGTATTCTAAATGTGCATCTTTCTCTCAGCTTAATGATTCTTTAACTTCACCTCCTTTTTTCAGGTATCAGCAGTTTGTTCCTTGTTACTGTTGAGCTGTGGATCACAGCGTGCGTACACTCCATTTTGTCCACTTATCTACTGATGGAAGTATGTTTTCTCTATTGTTGGCTATTGTGAATATAGCTGCTGTGGATATACATGTACTAAGTTTTTTTATGTGGACAAAGGCCTCATTTCTCTGGGGTAATTATTTAGGAGTGGAATGGTCAAATTGTGTGGTCCTGCATGTGTCTAGTATCTGAAGAAAATGCTAAATAACATGAAGATCACATGTTTGGTCCCAAACTAGAAACTGATTTAGTGAGACCCTGCCTTAAAATAAAATATACAAAAAGGGCTGAAGACAGCTCAACATTTCCTGGGTTATGGTGCTGCACATTTGTAATTCCAGCACTCTGGAAGGCTGAGGCAGGAGAATCACAAGTTCAATTCCTTCCTGGAAACTTAGTGAGACCCTATTTCAGAATAAAACTAGGGGCTGGGACTGGGGTTGGGGTTGGGGATTAGGATGTAGCACAGTGTGAAGGTTCTGAGTTCAGTCCTCAGTACTGGAAACAAAAATATATAATTCATGTATTATACGATAGCCATAAGTGGTGGCACATGCGTGTAATTCCAGCACTCAGGAGGATGAGGCAGGATTGCCATGGGTTAGATGCCAGCCTCATGATTGCCATGAGTTAGATGCCGCAAAGTGAGTTCAGAGCCAGCTTGAACTGCATAGTGAAACCCTGTCTCAAAAAAAAAAGAACCCCCAAAACCCCCAAAAAACAACCCCCCAAAAAAACTCACATCATACAATATGCTCATTGAAAGTATTCCATTCAGTGTTTTTAATTATGTTATTTTCAAATAGCTGGCTTTTCACTTTGTGAAAGTTCTTTATTGCTTGTTTTCCAATTTCATTAATTTCTAAGCTCATGTTTGTTCTGTTTTCTACTTTGAGGCTTTGGTACTTTTCTAGCTTCTGGAAGTGATACCTTAGGTCACAGGTTTCAGACCTTTTAAAAAATATAATTGTTTAAAACTGTAAATTTTTCACAGGACGTGGTGGCACATGCCTGTAATCCCAGTACCAGGAGGCTAAGAAGCAGGAACACTGCAAGTTTGAGACCAACCTGGACTGTGTACTGAGACTCTGTCTTAAATAAAACAAACCAAAACAAACCCAAAAAACTAAAAACCTGTAAATTTTTCTCCATGTGCTATTTTATTTTATTTTTCTTAAAAATTTGTTCATCCTGGGCTGGGGATATAGCTCAGTGGCACAAGTACCTGCCTGGCAAGCGCAAGGTCCTGAGTTTGAGTCCCAGGTGCCCCTCCCCCCACCATTGTCCATCCTTCAGGTAATTGATTAATAGAAGTTATATGTTTTTAAGATGTACAAATTATTTCTTTAATGTCCATTTACATATTTTCCATTTAAACCCTGGGCCTTTGCACTGAGTGATAACCACAGGCCATTTTATATTTTGAGACAGGGTCTTTTGTTTTGGGTTTTTTGTGGTATTGAGGATTGAACTCAGGGCCTTGTGCATGCTAGGCAAGCACTCTACCACTGAACTACATGCCCAGCCCATGACACTGGATCTTGATAAGTCCCTAAATTGCCCAGACAGGGCTCAAATTTATGACGCTGCTGCCTCAATTTCTCAGCTTGCTGGAATGACAGGTGTGCACCATCACACCTTGGTTAGGCTTTAAAAACATCATGAAGTGTACATTATTTGTTACTGGATGGGTTGGCCTGGACTAGTAGGTTATTGGTAATGATTCAAACCCTGGTTTTGATCCCCAATATTGCAAAAAGACAAGTAAATACTGGGTAGACAAGTATGACCCAGTAACACTGCATCTGGTCTGCATGATCACACTCAGAATTTTTTGTTTGTTTGTTTGGAGACAAGGTCTCACTAGGTAGTTCAAATGGCCTTTAACTGCTTATGTAGCCCAGGCTGGTCTTGAACTCACAGTGATCCTCCTGCCTCAGCCTCCCGAATGCTGGAATTACAGGCATATACCATCACATCTAGCTGCACTCAGAATTCTTTGCAAGGCAAGTTCCCAGCTCATAGGAAAGTTCTGGTCAGAAAAACTAGAGAACATAGAATATAAAATAGAAGAAATACCTCATTACAGCAATATATCTTGGGGAAGAAAAGTAGCAACCCAGGGAAGTTTTTGAGTGGCTCATTTGTTAGCCAAGCAAAGAAAGCCATCTCTGAATGGTGACTTAGTGAAATGTTAGATTGCAACAGTTAAAGAAGAACACCCAGAGAAAATAAATTCAAGACTATTGGCATTTTGATAAGAACAGTTGTCCTGAGACATAGAGATGTAGGGAGCAATATCAGAGGTCAATTAAAAAACAAAGCAGTGAGGGGCTGGGGATATAGCTCAGTGGAATAAGTGCCTACCTAGCAAGCGCAGGGTCCTGAGTTCGATCCCCAGTACTGCAAAAAAAAAAAACAAAAAAAACCTTAAAAAAACAAAGCAGTTTAGTGTGGTGCCGCATGCTTGTAATCCCAGCACTCAGGAGGCCAAGGCAGGAGGATTGCTGTGAGTTCAAGGTCAGCCTTGGCTACATAGTGAGTTCAAGGCCAGCCTGGACTACACAGCGAGACCCTGTCTCAAAAAAAAAAAAAGAAAAACAAACAAGATGATCAAAGTCCTTTACTTGGCTCTTGCTGACTGAACAGCCCATACCGGGGCTCTGCAGCTCATGTTTTCCATGCCTGAGGAGTTGGGGAGCCGCAGGAATTGAGGCTGCAACAGAGGTAAGAACATTTTCAGGGTCAACAAAACTAAGGCAGTAGCATCAGCAAGGAATCTGCTAATAAGTGTTACAGCTGATGGTGGTAAAAATATGCGGGAGCAGCTCAGAAGGACACATCCACAGAGCTATGAGAACGTGACGTGCGTGGAGCCTGCGGCTTTTCACAGTTACTCTCCAGCCAGCCCTCTGCAAGATGTGCCTGGATGTCTGGGATGTTGTTGAACTGGTAGAGTGCACTGTGTACTTAGGTGGTGTCAGTTCTGAGGGTTTTGTCAGCAGTGGCCATTGAAATCGAGACTTGCCTTTCTGTGGGGCAGGCCGTCTGCGTGAAACAGCGGCACAGTTGTGCTGCAGCAGAGGGACAGCTCAGGGCGAAAGAGCCTGCCCCTGCCTGTTTTATCAGGACCCAAGAGCTTTGGGGTTTCACTTCTGCTTCAAACCTGGTAACGTTTCTTAATGAGCTCAGCCTCAAATCACAGGAGAAACACAGCTTACATGAGAAGTGTGTTCTGTGTTATCATCGTTCCAACAGCTAATACTGTTTGAATAATGGTGTGCTTTTGTACTTCCTATGCAAAATTAAAACTAAGAATGTCTTATTACCCTTTCTTTCTTTCTTTCTTTCTTTCTTTCTTTCTTTTTTTGCACTAGGGATTGAACCGAGAGCCTTCACACTCAGCTACATCCCCGGGGCCTTTTTTTATTACTTAGTGTTTTTGACATAGGGTTTCAAGAATTCACTAAGTTGCCACAGCTGGGCTCAAACTCCTGCCTCAGTCACCCAGAGTTCAGATTACAGGTGTGTGCCACTGCACTTGACTTTTGTTTTATTTCAGGAGATATGGTCTCACTGTGTTGTCCCGGTTGGTCTCAAACTCTTGGGCTCCACTGATCCTCCTGCCTCAGGCCCCCATAGCTGGGACTACAGGTACATGCCACCACACCCAGTGTAGTGGGTATATCTTTTAAATTTAAACTATAATTCACTGATGAAAACACAAAGGACATTTCCACATTCCAAAATCCATTCACACGTGTGATGGAGGAGCTGCCACCCAAACCTGGACTAGGAGTAAGTGCTCTACCATGTGGTGTCGGGAGGGGTCCAGCAATGCTCAAGTGCCTTCCAGGTGACAAGGTGCACTAGCTGTCACACGGTTTAGCCCTGACAAGTCAAAGTTCGTAACTGATTCTGATGACAGAATAATAACCTGAACTTCAATTATGCTAAATGTTATCCCTCAAATTATTTCATTTTCGTGAACATGTATGTATGTTACAAAATTTGCACTCAGTTTGTGTTTGTGTGTGTGGTACTAGGGACAGAACCTAGGAGCACTCCATCACTGAGACAACCTCCAGCCCATTTCTTATTTTGAGACACAGTCTTGCTATTTCGAGGCTGGCCTCCAATTTACGATCCTCCTGCCTCAGCCTCTTGAGTAGGCAGGATTATGGGTATATGCTATCATACTTAGTTTATATTCAATTATTATATTTTGAATTCTACAATAAAAAGAGTGGCCATTCATTTCCCATCTTGTTATACATAACTTGACCAGTGTTGTTTAAGTATTTTTTTTGTTGTTGTTGTTTTTGTTTTTGTTTTTGCGGTACTGGGGATCGAACTCAGGACCCTGCGCTTGCTAGGCAAGCGCTTATTCCACTGAGCTATATCCCCAGCCCTGTTTAAGTATTTTCTAAGGAAGGTATTAAAAAAATTCTCTGTTGACTTTTGTAAGTTGATTCTTTTGTTTTGTTTTGTTTTGGAGACAGTCTCACTGTGTAGTTCAGGCTGGCCTTGAGCTCTTTGAGCTCACTGTAACCCAGCCCAGCTTTGAAGTTGCTATAATCCTTGGCTGGAAACCAATTCTTTTTTTTTTTTTTTTTTTTACTTCAGTTTTATTTTGTACCAGGTAGAACTCTCTGTTACTAAGATTGGCTCAACTGCATATAACAGAAAACTTTGTCATGAACAAGGTCAGAGATAAGTGCTTTTTTTTGCTTTGTACTGCGAACTGAACTCAGGGCCTTGTGCTTGCCAGGTAGGCACTGTGCTGCTGAGCTATATCCCTGGCTCAGAGGCAGGTGCTTTGTATAATCAGCTCAGTAAATAGAAGCTATTGAAAGATTTTTGGTTTTGGTGCTTTGGGTAGAGCCAGGGCCTCATGCATGCTAAGCATGTTGGCCTGCTGAGGTGGACTGTGGTGCTGGGCCAGTCCTGGACCAGTTTTGATTCCCTTCCATCACCCTTCATCTACTCATTTTAGAGTCATGGTAATGTCCACATCATACTTGCCTGAGTCGGGAGTATGTCTGAAGAAATGCACCCTGCCCCGTGGCCTGTGCCCCTGGGAGCTGTGGCTGGCTGTGTGGCTACCACACAGACTCTGTGGTTTGTAGAGCTCACCATGGCGCAGCCAGAAGACCATACCCTTACTTTGCTCTGTGACTCAGGCCACTCACTCTGCTTCCTCAGTTTTTCCTCCTGAGAAATGGGAGCATAAGCTCCCACAAAGCCTGAGCCTAGGGCTCTCTCAAGCTCCACCAAGATGAGGACCAAGGTGACCCTCCTTCCCCAGCAGCCCAGGCATGGCTCCACTCCTGCCCCTGTCTACAGCTCCTCCTAAAGGTCTCCACCCACACATTCCTGCTGCATGAGCAGCTGCCTCTCCCTCTGGCTGCAGCAGGGAAGTCTCCTGAGCTGCTCTGGTTCCAGTCACTGGGAGGATCTGGTGTCTCTATAACCCCATCTCCAGGGGTGGAAACTGAGACCCAGCAGGCTCAGGCTCTCTTGTCGCCCAGCTTTGGCAGTGACTCCAGCTGCAGGTCTGGCCCAGATCCTGGGAAGAGGCCACTTGGACCTCAGGTACCTGGGGCTATGCTGGGCACTGGGACACCGCCCCAGGTAGCCCAAGTCGGACATCCCTCCTACCTGGCAGGCCTACTCCCACTTTCCTATCTTCCTTTAAAGAGATCAGCCGCACTTGCCAAGAACTCAGTGACCCATGCCCTGTTCCCAACATGCTACCCGCTCTGCTTGACTTTTCCTACCTCCTGTGACCTGCCCTCCTACCCAGAATCTGTGACCCAGGAAAGTCCCTGCCCCTGTTTCCTTGGTGGTACTGAACCTGCCCCTTCCACTGGGAGAACCAGGAGCTACCCTAGATCAGCTTGGCAGGATGAGAGGGGTGAGGGACTCAAGGGGTCCCAAAGAGAAAGTCACACAAGAGCCCCAGGGCATTTGCCCAGGTGAGGAGCCCTTGATCACAGTAAACATCCAGGCCGTGAGTAAAGGAGCAGAATCCCTGGATGGGTCACTGGGAGCCCTGTGTCCACTGGGGTGAGTCCACTGGGCATTCAGGAACAGAGCCTAGTCTAGCTGGGGGCCCTCAGTTTCTGAGATAGCTCAGTGCCCAGGCCCACAAGGGGCTAACTATGACCTGACTAACATGGGCTGGGGGACGGCGTGCAGGTCACGCGCGTGGCCACGTACGTATGCAGGCGTGGGAATGGGTGTGCTGGAGAGGCATGGCAGATACCTACGTCAGCATTGCCTGGTACTTCAACCCAGCCGCCCTGGGTGGGAGCAGGGATAGAGTTCAGGCTGGTACTGGAACCTGCCGGGGGAGGGACCAGCAAGTCCCTGCCCAGCCGAGAGCCCCCTTCCCACCCCCTCCCCTGCTGCACAAGGGGAGCAGCAAGAACCTTTTCCCTTGCTGTCTTTGGGAGTCATTTCTGCTCTCACCCCCTGTGTGGTCCTGGCCAACCACACCACTTCTCTCTGCTGAGGGCAGGAGCAGATGGCTCTGTATTGAAGTCCTGTCTGTAAGCTACATTCTCCCCACCTAGTCTCACCGAGGCCTGACCTCAGCAAGGAATGTGGTCTGGCTTCATTTTTTACCACTTGAGGGCCAGACCTTGGATCGGGCTGGACTGGAGACCTGGGGGCGGGGGGGCAGGCTGGCGGGCTGTGGAGTTAAGCAGTGTCCTGAGGGCTCCCGCCTGCCCAGGTAGGACCTGGCCACTGTTCCATGGACAGGGCCACTTCACTTCAAGAGGTTTGTGTCTGCTCAAGCCCCAGACCCACCCTGGGGGATTGTTACCATGACAGGGCCCAGCATACAGCAGGTGCTCAGTAAGTGCGGGGAGAGTTAATGAGCAGTGGAATATGGATGGAGAGTGTTTAGTATAAGGGATGGAACTATCTTGGTGCCTGTCCTGGGCTACCCCATCAGGACCATGAAACTGGTGTTTTCAGAAATAGTGCTGGACAGGACACATGGGATGTTGCCCCATTTCACATGTAAGCTCATGTACTCTGAGCTGAGACAGACTTCACCTGGACCCTACCTACGCTCTGGACTCCACTTGCGGTGGGCTAGATAGGGAGGGAGCTGCAGCCATCCTGGGTGTGGGTGTTGGAGGTCTCTGGACCAGAGTTTGTGTCCTGCTTCTGGGGGAGACATGGGTGGGACTTCTTGCCTGTCTGTGCCCACCTCGTCTCTTGTTCTCTGGCTGGGGATCTGGCTTTCCGCATCTTGCTAAAGGTGTTGCAGCCACAGGCACCTCCCTCACCTTGGGGGGAAACTGAGGGATTGTCACCTGGAGGCCTTGTAGCTCCTAGATCCCCTGTCTCCAAGATGCCTCAGACAGCTCAGATCAGTGGATAGGAAGCATGGGCGTAGGGGTCAGAGACCCTACCCTGGCCCCAAGAGGACAGTACTTCTCCAGGGAGGACCCTCCAACCAGGCTCCAAGCTCCACTCCGGGGGCCCCCAGGTTGCCCACTGGCCCACCACATCTGCCCCTGAAAGTAGGGTCACAGAAGCCATGTGCCCGTGGGGTTAGAGGAGGGCATTGCCTTATAGCCCCTCTAGGTTTCCCAAAGCGCAGGTGCCTGCAGTGGAAGGGATCAGGAGGGGCCAAGCATTACAACCCCAACATGAATTGCTCAATCCCTCTAAGCAGGGGGAAACTAAGGCCAATTTGAATGGGAAGCAGCCCTGCTCCCTGGCAGGAGCCCCACCCTACCCTGCACTGCCCTGGGAGGAGAGCTGAGGAGGGGGGCTGCTGCCTGCCCCAGAGCTCATGGTTGGGGCCTGGGCTGGCTCAGACCCAGACCCACCCGGCCAAGGACGTCTTCCTGAGGGGTGGAGCTGGACAGTCTGCAGAGCAGGGCAAACAGCCAGATGCTGCCTCGGTGCCCATGAAGAAGGTTTGACTAGAGCTCCCTGGTCCCAGAAGCCCCTTGCTATGTGGGGATAGCGCTGGGTTCGAAGCCAGGGAGATCTTGGGAGCATCAGAGTCACTATCCTCCACAGACCATGGCCTTGTCAACAGCTCGACTCCCCCTGAGGTCCTGCCGGATCCTCACCCACAGCAGCCTTCTGCTGCTCCTCAGCTTGGGTGAGTCCAGAGCTGTGTCCGCACGGTATAGGGCTGGGGGGAACGCAACCCAAGACCCTTAGCAGGTTAGGCCCTGGGGAGAGGCTCAATGCCCCTGAGGCCTTCACTTCTGCTGTGGGCAGAAGATCCAATCCCAGGGAATGGGGGTCTGAACACAGTGGGGTCCATTCAGACCCTGTTCTCAGTCATGTAGGCAAGGATGGCATGGGGCCCCACACCTTGCAGGGTATACATGGGGCTGGTCCCGGGAGAGGCCTGCCTTTGCTTCCTTTCTCCTCAAGGTCTGGCACACCTCGGAAACCCTGGTCCTCCCCTCCATTCTATGTCCTCTGCTCCGCAGGGTGGGTGCAGCCTCTGAGGGCTCAGACAGTTATGACCCAGCAGGTGAGGTCCTCTGGGGCATGGCAGGGCCCTCCAGTTCTGGTGGCGCTCTCGGCTTTGCCTGGGGGTGGGGGACGGGCACAAATCTACCGGAGTTCAGAGGTGCCCACTTGCAAGGGCGTATCTGAGCCTGGAGGGGCTGGATCAGGAAGCAGTCAAGCCATGAGCCTGAGACATGGTCCCAGCAGGGAGCTGGGCTCAGGAAACAGCTAGGCCTGAGAAGCTCCTGCCGGGGGAGCCATCATCCAGGCCCTGTTTCTCAGGGGCCTATACTCCTCAACCCAGTCTTGGTCAACAAGAATGATTTTGCCAGGTAAGTGCATGTCCTTCAAGGGCTTTGTGGGGCTTAAGTCATGGCCAAGCTTCAGTGCTCAAGTTCCTGAGCCTGTGATCCTACATGTCTTCCCTGCCTAGCTGGGATTGGGGTTGGGGAAGGGATTGCCCCTCCAGAGGATGGTGACACTTTGCCCTCCAGGATGTGCATAGGGTCCCCTGTGGGGGTGATGTGGGGGCAGGGAAGTCCTGTGCATACCCCTGGCCTGCCCCCAGCCTTGACCCCAGCCTCCTCTGTGACTTCACCTGTGCGGAGGTGTCTGGTATGAGCATTGAGCGCGCCCAGGAGCTGGCCATGACCATAAAGCAGAAGAATGTCACGCTCCGGGTGGATCAGGTCAGTCCTTAGGCGGGGCAGGGGAGGCTAAAGAGTTGGTGGCCTCAGGGCTACCACACCACTGCCCACTCAGAGTTTCTCCCTGGCTATAATTCTTCCCAGAGCTCCTTAGCCACCTGACTGACCGCAAAGGCACCCTTCCCCATTTGGCTCTAGTTCTCTGGGAGCAAATCTGAGATAACCTAGCTGTTCCCTTCCTAGACCATCACAGCCAGCCCTGGTGGCTCTGTCCCCAAAGGGTGTAGGAGGCAAGATGTGGAGTGGGCGAGCTTTGGGGTGGGGAGGAGGCTGCCGGCCAGCAACTATGTGCTTGGTGCCCCAGCAGGGCAGCTCTCAGGGGAGCAACACCATGTGAGCAGGGCATGGGCCAGTATGGCAAGCGTGGGGTGGGATCAACCAGGGACCCCTGGGCCATATTTAGGCCCAGAACTTTCTGAGCTGGATTTCTGGTCTCCTGGCAGCTACACTGTCTGGCACTTCACCTCTCCAAGCACCTCATCCCCAAGAACCTGGACATCTTTCCAGTGGATATGTTGCCCTTCTTCAAGTAGGGACACCCTCCAGGATTGGGTGCCCCCCTCCCAAAGCACAGGGACTCGGTGGCTCAGATGAGCCAGACCTCAGGTAGGGATGTGCAGTAGTCTGCGTGGCAGGCCCCAGCACCCACCCTCCCTCTGCAGCCCAGACTTGTTCACGGGGCCCCAGGCCTGTACCCAGTTCTTCTCTGGCATCGCCAAGGCCAATGTGGATGTGCTCCCGCGGGGGGCTCCTAAGAGGCGGCAGCTGCTGCTTGCAGCTCTGGCCTGCCAGGTACTGGACGGAGCCTGGGGCAAGGCGGTAAGGAAGGAAGGGGCGTGGTGGTTCCGCAGAGGTGCTGAGGCCTGTCACCTGTGCAGGGTGTGCAGGGCTCTCGGGTGAGTGAGGACAACGTACAGGCCCTGGGAGGCCTCGCTTGTGACCTGCCCAGGCACTTTGTTGCCAACTCTGCGGCAGTCGTCCTCCCCCGGCTGGCAGTCTGCCCAGGGCCCCTGGACCAGGACCAGCAGGAGGCAGCCAGGGCAGCTCTGCAGGGTGGAGGAACACCCTATGGGTGAGGAGGGGTGTCTGGGACTTCGAAGGGTGCTCTGGTTGGTGGTTCATGGGCAGCTGTGTCTGAGGGAATCCTCATCCGCACTGGACAGCTCAGAGTCTTCTATACCCTGCTGTACCCTATCTGTGTCCACAAGCATCCTTTTCCAGCATCTCTGCAGGGAGGCACCCAACTCTGGCTCTACCCCCTGCCCTTTCTGTCTGGGGCTGGACTGGGGGGGTCAGTGCTTGAGCCAAGCCCCTGCATCTGGACAGCCCCCCATCAAGGTGGTCGGTCTCTACACTGGATGCCCTGCAAAACCTGCTGGCTGTGCTGGACCAGCCCATCATCCGTACCATCCCCAAGGTGAGACCTGGCCCCAGCGTGCCAATGGAGCCACGGGGCTCATGCAGCTGAGCCACCCTGTCCTGTCTTCAGGAGGTCACCGATGCCTGGCTGCATCATACTTCCCAGGAGCCATTTGGGCGATGGCCTGAGCTGACCACCATCCTCGTGAGGCTCAAGCGGGGCACAGAGGGTAAGCCCCATACCCTGCTGGGCCAGGCTGGGCTGTGGCATTGGAGGGTCTCACCTGCCCCAACCTACAACCCTTCCTGCCTCCTCAGTTGGCTCAATCATAACCTCACAGTGTGGGCAGAATCATCCCATTTTGCTAGTGGGTAAACTGAGGCTCAAGGTGTTGTGGCATTTATGGAAGGAAGGAGGGGTTGAAAGGAGCAGGCTGGCCCTTGACATCCACCTGTTCTGCAGAGGAGATCTGTCCCCCAGGGCGGAAGCCCCAACTGGTGGAGGAAGACCTCTTCTTCTATGATGACTGGGAACTGGAGGCCTGTGTGGATGGTGCCCTGCTGGCTACACAGATGGACCGAGTGAATGCCATTCCCTTTACCTACCAGCAGCTCCACATCTTTAAGCGCAAACTGGACAAGGTAGCTTCTGCTGTGGGTTCCTGCCTGCTTGCTGTGCCCAGGACTCCCCCAGTTGCTAGGGAGGGTCTCTGAACCTCAGTCACTTCCCCTATAGACCTACCCACAAGGCTACCCTGAGTCCCTGATTCTGAGCCTGGGCCACTTCTTCCACCTCGTGAGCCCTGAGGACATTCAGAAGTGGAATGTGACATCCTTGGACACCTTGAAAGCTCTGCTCAAAGTCAGCAAAAGGCCAAATATGGACACTAAGGTGACCCCCTGCCTGGGGGCAGTGTCTGTGGCAAGAGGGTGTGCAGCTGGGCCAGCGGGGCACTGCTCCTGGCCCCAAGGCAGCTGAATGGCTTCCTTCCAGGTGGTCACCCTGATCGCCCACTACCTGCAGGGCAGTGGCCAGCTGGACAAAGACACTCTGGATGCCTTGGCTGGCTTTTATCCCACCTACCTGTGTGCCCTCAGTCCTGATCGGCTGGGCTCTGTGCCCGCCAGCCTCCTGTGGTAAGTCATGGGGGCTCTGTCAGGCAGGATGGGCATACCAATCCCCCCACTCACTTCCTACTTTACTCCACTTCCAGGGAAGCCAGGCCTCAGGACCTGGACACATGCAGCTCGGAGAAGCTGGTCGTTCTCTATCCCAAGGCCTGCCTGGCATTCCAGAATGTGAGCGGGCTAGAGTACTTCAAGAAGATCCAGCCCTTCATGGGTGAGCCAGGAATATCCCTTATAGGTGCCAACATATCCCTTATAGGCCAGTGCCACAGGGCAGCCTGTTTCTTGTCCCTTAAAACATGTGAGAAGTGGGAACTCTAGCCCTGCTAGGGGACTGATCCTCTCTTGCTAAGAGGTCAGGCATTGCATAGGCAAAGCCAGATGGAGAATTTCCTGGAGGAAAGGGAACTGCTGTAAAGAAGGTGGGCTTCAGCCAGGTCTAGCAGCACATGTCTATAATCCTAGCACTCTGGAAGGCTGAGGCAGGAGGAGGGTTGAAAGTTCAAGTCCAGCCTGGGCAACTTAGTGACTTAGAAGAACGGTTTCAAAATGAAATTAAAGGATCGGGGATGTAGCTCTGTAGTAGGACATTCTTGGGATCAATATGCAGTACAACACACACACACACACACACACACACACACACACACTCATGGTGGCCTTCCTATAGCTGTGATGAGAGGATAGGACTAGGGTATGAGGTGAGGTCTGGAGCATGGGATCCTTTCCCTCTGGGCAGGTGGGGCCTCCACAGAGGACCTGCAGGCCCTCAGTCACCAGAATGTAAACATGGAGATGGCCACGTTTAAGAAGCTGCAAGTCAAGTCTGTGGAGGTAAGAGGGGCGGAGCCTCAAGGAGGTGGAGCCTCGTGGTGGGCGGGGCCTTAGGTGGGGCCCTTTGAATTAGGGCCAGCTGGCAAAGCAGGAAGTCTGGAGGGACCTAGGCAGGCATCCATGTGCCCAGGAGGCATGCGTGCTCTGTGCATAATGGTGCCCCAGCGTCCTGGGCAGCCTGGAGGCCCAGATGACTGTCTGGTGCCCTGGTAGCGGCTGACGGTGGCTGAAGTGCAAAACCTTCTGGGACGGAACGTGGCAGGCCTGAAGGCGGAGGAGAGGAACAGTCCCGTGATGGAATGGATCTTCCAGCAGCGGCAGGAAGACCTGGATACGCTGGGGCTGAGACTCTTTGGTGGTATCCCCAATGGCTACATGGTCCTGGACCTCAACTCACAACGAGGTGGGCTGGGCAGCCTGGGGGCAGAGTTGGTACCCATGGAGGCAGGAGGTTCTGAGTTACCCTCTCTCCATGCAGAGGCCTTCTCTGGAGGATACCCCCTCTTTGTGCCTGGACTTGTGCTGGCGCTGACCCCGGCTCTACTTGTGGCTGGGACTCTGAACTGAGGCTACCATTCCCAATGCCCGTGGCCCCTGCCCACTGTGGAGCTCCATCCACTATGTGGGAGCAGGCCCAGGTGGTCACTGTCTGGCCCAAGGGCATTTGAGCTTAATAAACAGTAGCCTGTCCCTCTGCAGACAAGCCCTGTGCTGTTCCTGGGACCAGATGGGATGACTCTGAGGCTTCCGGTAACCTATGAACAAGACTGAGTTCCCCCCTCCCACTGTTTGGAAGATGGGAGGGTGGGGTTTCAAGCCAGTGAGGGCTATCTGAGGCCTTCCTGCTGGGCTTGCTATTGTCCCTAAAGTGATAGTAGTTCTGTTCCCTAGGCCCTAGCTAAAGGGTGTCTGGAGGAGGGTCTCTGTGCTCCTACCAGGGCCCAGGAAAGACACGGGCTGCAGAGAGCTTTATACTTTTATTCAAATCTACCCCCAAGGGCAGTGAGATCAAAACTCTAGCAGACTCCAGTTATCCTGGAGAAGGTCTGGCCTTGTCCTCACTGCTAGCCTGGGCCTGTGGCTGGGCAGGTATCTCCTCAGAGATGTTGGTTCTAGGAGCTGAGGTATGTGGGACCAGACCTGTAGATCTCCTAGGACAGGGACACCACAGGTCCCCTGGGCAAAGGGCTGTACCTTGTCTGGCAGGCAACCAGCTCCTTTTAGCAGCTCTCTTTATCTTGTATATGACGCCCATGGGCCTGGTCACCATGATCAGTGCTGTCTGCAGTGGCCATGGTGCTGGTGCTGCATGATCATGCCGCATTGTGCCTGGAGGTGCCCAAGAAGTAGTAGCCACAGAAGGCTGGAGGGCAGGGCCACTGAGAGGGACAGGTATGCCAGGTTGATGGGTGGGCTACCTAAAGAGGATCAGAGGGGCCCCTCAGCCCTGGCCAGAGCCTCTCTGAGCTGGGGAGGGCTAGCATGGACCTCCATCTATGGAAGTTCTTCCATGCCCAAGAGGGATTGAGGAACTTCTCCCAGCCCCACTTTCTGCTGCTTGGCAGGGTTAGAGGGGGCACTTGTGTCCCTAAATGGTTCAGCAGGCAATGAAGGGTGACACCAGAGGCGGATAGGAGAGAGGTCTGAGATGAGAACTGGAAGCAGCCAGAGGCCTGCAGTGGGCAGAGAGGTGGAGGCGTACCTGAGGTGGAGGCCGCATTGATGTTCTCTGGCTGTCTGGAGGGGGTGGCCAGATGGGACACTGGGCAGGTAGTGCTGGGGAATCTTCTGGTCGTTTGGGCAGGGGTGGCACTGGCGAGGTTGGTGTCCAGGCCCAGCTCATCTAGGGATGACCTGTTGAGGCTGTGTAGCCAGGAGCTGATGGTCGGATGGCTGCGGGCCTTCTGCAAGTCCCCCACATTCTGGCCCAGCAGCGTGGTCACGCTGCGGACACTCAGACACTGTGAGGGAAGCCAGGGGGCTGTGTGTGGGGGGGTCCAAGGGAGAATCCTTTGAGATCAGCGTATCTCCCAGGACCAGGCACTGATGTGGATGGGGGTGGGAGCAGGACCAGCCTAGAGAGGGACAGTGGCCCACATTGGTTGCACTGTTCTGACTGTGGGGCATGTAGGCCTGGGGCCCAGGGGCCTACCCTGCCTCCCACCACCTGCCAGATGCTCAGGCCCCACCTGTAGCACGTGGGGATTGAGGTTGGTGAAGGTGTCAATGTCCATGGAGATGTTGGCTTGGGCCAGGTACTGCAGCTCCTCCATGGGGGCACCACCTGGGGGGGCATTGGTGAGGGATGAGGGTTGGGAGCTTCTGGGGAGTGATGTTTCTGGGGATCCATGAAGGACAGTGTCTCACCAAGGTAAGGGCGCATGAGGCGGTAGTAGTCAGCAGTGGTGCTGGTATTGCTGAAAGCCTCTTGGGCCTTGGCAAAGAGCACATTCTTCCGGCTCTGAGGGCAAGAGGAGAGGTCCGGGGCCCCAGCCAGCCTGGGGGGTAGGGGTGTTGATGAGCAGGCCAGGGCCCTATGACCTCCACACTGCTGGAGATGGACCACTTCCCCCAAACCTCAGCTTTCCTCTTGCCCTCTGTTGTGGATTGAAGAGTATCCCCTTCAAAATTTGTGTTCAGCTAAAATCTTTGCCCACCTGGAACCTCAGAATGTGAACTTATTTGGAAACAGAGTGTTTGTGGATAAAATTAGATTAAAAGATAAAGTCAGATTGGATTAAGATGGCCCTAAATCCAGTGCCTGGCTTCCTTATGAGAACAGGAGAGTTTTGACTGAGACAGGGAGGAGCCACCAAAGATGATATGGGGCCTGTGGGGACACATGTGCAGGCCAGGGAACACCAAGGCCTGTGGGCAACACTGGAACTCAGGGCAGGAAGGACCCTCCCTGCAGGTCTTGCCCTGCTGTCCCCTTGGCTCTGCATTCTTGGTCTCCAGTTTTAGAGAATAAATTTCTCATTTTAAGACACTCAGCCTATAGTACTTTGTTATAGTGGCCCTTAGAGACCATACACCTCCAGTAGCCTGGCCCAGACTGTATTTCTCTCTTGAGCCTCATTTTCCCCTTGTGACTTCTGGCAAGTGGATGGCTGGTTGGGCACCTCACCGGAACTCCGAGGACTGGATGGTGTAGATCTGCCTTGGGCTCATCCAGCAAAGGCGGGAACCCCCAATGGCCAAGAGTAGGGCACCGGTGACCATGCCATTGTGGTCCAGGAACCTCTGAAGGACTGCCTGGGGGTGGGGCCAGAGTCGGCAGGCTGGGGTCAGTGGGGCCAGGGTCAGGGGGCTGAGGCCAGGGGTGTTGGGGTCAGTGGAGTTGGCAGATATCTGTAGGGTTGGGGGTTTGTGGGCCAGGCTGACAGACAGTTCCTTGTCCTCACCTCTGTCTGGTTCTCCAGGGCCACATCTGAGGCCAGCAGGGCCACCACAGTGTCCCCAGATGTGATGTTCCATTGGCCTATCTCAGCACAGGAGTAGAGGTAGACCAGCGAGGTGATGAGGTGCAGCTGGTCCTCAGGCACACCGTGCGGGTAAATCTGGGGCAGGTGGTGGCATCAGTGGCCATGCCCATGCCCCTTCATACTGGCCTTCCCTGCCCACCACACACCTGCGTGAGCTTGGCCTTGACAACACGCTGGCACTCAGCAGGCAGTGGGTGCTGCAGCAGGGGGTCCAGGTTGGCTCTGAGCACGCGGTTACCCAGGCAGGACTCAAGCTGGACACAGTCATAGTGCACCAGGAAGAGGTCGTCCTGTAGTGTGGCGGCGGTGATGTTGCCGCGAACGCAGGATCTTCCTGCAAAGCATGCTGATGACCTAGAGGTCATCTTTAACCTGTGTTGGGGTCCATATTTTTTTTTCTTTCATGGTACTGGGGATTGAATCCAGGACTCTTACACTAAGTTACTTTCTTTTTATTTGGTGCCAGGAATCGAACTCAGGACCTTGTGCTACACTGAGTTACATATCTGCCCTTTTTATTTTTTTTATTTTGAGACAGGATCTTGCTAAACTGCTAAATTACGCAGGCTGGGATTGAAGTTCCTGCCTCAGCCACCCAGAGTGCTGGGATTACAGGTTTATGCCACTGTGCTTGATTTTGGGGGGCCATCTTTGACCTGATCTCTACTTCTGATCTTAATCAGACTTTGACTTGCTCCGCAATCTTGACCTCTAATGCAGAGCTTGGTCCCAACGAGGCCAGGATAGGGAGTCCAGACTGGGGGAGACATAGCATCCCAGCTCACCGTGGTCACACTGACCTGTGCCTCGCTTGGGCCTTGAGGACACTGAGCTGGCCTTGGACTCCAAGAAGCTGGTGACGAAGCGCCGAGCGTCAGACTGGCTGAGGTGCCCCACCCGGTAGGCAGCCACCATGCTGCGAAAGAAGTCCAGGCTCACAGCCTGGGAGGAAAGGCTTGGTAGTTTCATATTATGGGACAGTCTGGCTCCTTGTCCCACATTCAGGCCTGAGAGTGGCCTCATGCTTGGACAGGCTGGCCACAGGGACAACTGGATGCATCCCATCCACAAGCACCACCCCACCCCATTGTACCTCCTGCACCTGTTCCCACAGGTGGGGGCTTATGTAGGTTGCCAGGGGCCCCAGGGCCTGCAGCCCCTCCAGGTTCCAGGAGCCGGGGGTCCTAGTGCACAGGAAGGGAACCATGTCAGGGTCTGGGGCAGCACCTGGCCCACAGGAGGAACATCTAATGGGTTCTCAGGTGCACTCAGCCCCCTGGCATTGTCTACACAGTTCATAGTTTCCTCAACAACCCTGTGTCAACAGCCTGCAGGGTCAGAGTAGGGCTGAGGGCTGGGGTCAAAAGTCAGAGGTCAGCAGGACTAAGGACACCAGTGACCTCATGAGCCCAAACCTAGGCTGCCACCCATTTCATCTCAAGGAAGAGAGGTGCTAGCTTCACACAATGCCTCACGCACCCAAGCCAGGTCCTCCCACTGGCCAGGAGGGTGTTGAGGGCAGTCTGCTGGGAGGTGCTCAGCCGGGGGCAGCGTAACAGGTTCTGCAGCACATGGGGGTCTGCAGTCACAATGATGGATGCATCCATGTCACACACCAGGACCCCAAGGAGCACCAGGTCTGAGGCACTGAGCTGCAGGTGGGGTCCCCCCTGTAGGGACAGATCAGTGTTAAGCAGGAGGCCTGGCTCCATGGTATGGCTGTCTCGTCCCCACCTAAGGTGCCTACCAGGCAGGCTAAGGCTGTATGCTGCAGGGCGAGCCTCTGGTCAGGCAGGTTAGCCAACAGCTCTGTGTCCCCCTGGGCTGCGCGGTGGGTGAAGGCCCGGCAGTTGGCTTCCCTCACTTGGCTCAGGCTGCAGGTAGGTGGGATGACATAAGGAAGGCCTGAGCCTGGAAAAGGCAGCTCAGCCCATGCTGAAAGTATATCCTGAGTGGGTGAGGAAGTCATGGGGTTGACACTCACTTGTAGAAAAGCAGGAGGTCTGGTGGGTGGAGTGCAAAGTCATCCTGTAGGCTGAGCTGGGAGGCGAGGTTGGCCAAGCAACTGAGCTGGGCAAGATGGGCAGCAGGTTACCCTCTCTCCAGTTTGGCCCAAGACCCCTCCCTCAGCAGAAGGTTTCAGTGTTCACCTCAAAAATTGAAGCACATGTGTGAGAAAGTGCTAGGTGGCGCAAAAAAAGAAAAATCAGATGGAAGAAACAAGGCCTAAGAAAGCAACAGCCAGACAGATATGCATACCTATAATCTCTGCACTAGGCAGAATTGCAAGTTCAAGTCTTGACTGGGAAACTTAGCAAAACATTGTCTCAAAAACAAAAAAACAAAGAACAAAAACCAACCAAACAGCTGGGCATGGTGGTGCACACCTGTAATCCCAGCACTGGGGAGGCTGAGGCAGGAGGATCCTTGTGAGTTTGAGACCAGCCTGGGCTACAAAGTAAGCTCAAGCCCAGCCTGCACTGCATAGTGAGACTCGGTCTCAAAAAGACCAAAACAAAAATCAAAAACAAAACAAAACCCCAAACCAAAAACCAAACAAACAAAAGACCCGCAAGAACAAAAAACAAAACCAACCAAACAAAAACAATACCAGGGAGGGTGGTACATACCTATCTCAGCACTGGGGAGGCTAAAGCAGGAGCATCACTGCAAGTTCAAGGCCAACCTGGGCTACATAGTAAGTTCAAGTCCATCCTGAACTACATAGGGAGACTCTGTCTTTAAAAAAAAGTGGGGGGTGGGGTGGGGTGGGGCTGTAGCTTAGTGCAGAGGCCCTGGGTTTAATGCCTAGTACCCAAAACAAACAAAACCCCCAAAACCTAATAATCCTAACAGATGTAAACAGACCAACTCTGCAATTTAAAAAAAACAGATTTTCAGATTAGACTTACAATAATTCAGCTCTATGCTGTTTATAAGGTACAACTAAAGAAAAAACCCTGTAAAATATTAACTATAAGTCAGTGTGGGCAGGTGGATTGTTGCTTCCATCTTTAACATGTAGCAGCCTCTTCCACCAGAAATCTTGTAGGAGGGCAGCGTTGGCCCTGTGCAGGAGGACAAGGCCGTGAGAGACCACAGAGCTGTTAGGGGGAGCTCCAGCAAGGGCAGATTTGTCCACTTCCCAGGGAGTGAGAGGTGGAAGTGCTTTGTCACCTAAGCCTCCTGCTCTGCTCGTTCATTCCCTGCCTGAGCAGCCTGTGGGGGCCAAGCTCTCTGCGTCCACGATCTACTCCCCCTGTGTGAGCTTCCACAGAGTGCGTCTCGGGGAACTGGTCCAGATCATCTAAGCTGTCACATTTGTGCACACAGATGTTCTTTTCCTAACCATCAGCTCTGTAGTGCTGACCCCTCTTTCATTGCTGATAATAGTTTCTAATTTTTCTTCCTTTCCTGCAGCTGGCTGGGGATTTATCAATCTTTTCAAAGAAGTTTCTTTTGGACTTGATCTGGTTTTAGTTTCATTCACTTCTGCTCCAGTTTTCACTGCTTCTTCCCTCTTGCTCGTGTAGCCTCGGGTTGCTCCTCCTCCTCCAACATGGAGGCTTGGGCCACTGTTTTTGTTTTTTGTCTTTTTGAGACAAGGTCTTGCTATGCAGTTCAGGCTGGCCTTGAGCTCACTTTGTAGCCCATACTGGTGTTGAATTTGCAACAATCCTCATGCCTCAGCCTCTGGAGTACTGGGATTACAGACCTGTGCCACCAGGCCAATCTAGGATGACTGATTTCAGAGCCTTTTTTTCTGCTTTTTGCAAACAGGGTCTCACTATGTAGTTCAGGCTGGCCTTGAACTCATTATGTATCCCAGGCTGGCTTCGAATGCACAGTGATTTTCCCGCCTCAGCCTCCCAGAGTGTTGGGATTACAGGTGTATGCCACCACTCCTGCCTTCTCCTTTCTTCCTTCTAACTCAGGGATGGATGATGCCTGAGTCTGTTGCAAGGTCCAGGTGGGCTCTGCTGGCCTCTCTCCCAGCTTAGAGCCTTGTAGCCTCAGTCAGGGCAGAGACCATTGGCCTGACAACCCATGAATACATGAGGCCTGGAAGCGTGGAGGAAAGGGCACTGCACACCAGGAGGCTGTGAAGGGGAGGCAGATGAGCTTTGGCCTCATCAGGACCAAGAAGCAGAAGCACCTGCGGGCAAAGCGACTGACGTTGCATGACCACACCACAATGCTGCCCTCAAGAGGAAAAGCCCGGGGGCTGGGATATAGCTCAGTGGAATAAGTGCCTGCCTAGCAAGTGCAGCGTCCTGAGTTCTGATCCCCAGTACCGCCAAAAAAAAAAGAGAGGAAGAGCCCATTTAGAGAGACCAAACTCCCTGTCCGAGTGGGGCCACTGCAGAGGATGCCCGGGTGGTGTTGAGCCTGGCAGACTGGCCAAGCTGTGAGCTGGCCCTCTCTTCAGAGGAGTTGCCTACCCACATCCTCCCAGCCTCGCTTCCCCTTCACATTTCCTTACGTGGAGCTTACCTGCCAGGCTCGGAGTGGGACGTGCTCTGACGCCAGGCTCCTGAGCAGGGCAGAGAGCTGCTCCCGTGGCAGCTGGCCAGCTGGCTGGCACCAGAAATCTTGCAGGAGGGCAGCGTTGGCCCTGAGCAGGAGGACAAGGCCGTGAGAGACCACAGAGCTGTTAGGGGGAGCTCCAGCAAGGGCAGATTTGTCCACTTCCCAGGGAGTGAGAGGTGGAAGTGCTTTGTCACGTAAGCCTCCTGCTCTGCTCGTTCATTCCCTGCCTGAGCAGCCTGTGTGAGCCAAGCTCTCTGCTGCATGAAGCTTACATGTGGTCAGATGTCCATTTGCTGTGGCTCCCAAGCCAGGCCCTGACCATCCCTGCAGGCTGCTAGGGGCCTAGAGGTACCTGCTGAGTGGTCACAGCCTAGGCCAGTGGTGATGAGCCTATGGCACATGAGCCACAGGGGCTGTTTGTTATTGAAAACTTTAAAAGGTTCACCATCACTGGCCTAGGCCATCTCTGAGCCTTCCTCAAAGTAATACTGGAATAGCATGTCCTCACAAGAGGGGTCCTGGATGGCCTTAGCCTGGGTTTGGTTGGTCCCACATGGGACCCTGGTCCAGCCTGACTGATTGTTTCTTCAACTGATTGGTGGACCCATCAGTGACTACCAGATCCTCAGGAAGAAGAGGAGGCCAAGCCCAGAATGAGGCTCCTGGGTAGAGAGAAGCCATCATCTGCAGGGGTGAGGGGAAGGGAGCTGAGAGGACCTGGGGGAAGTGGTGGCCTTGAGGCCACTAGAATGGGTGCCAGAGTTGGGGTCCAAAGGCCGGGAGCTCCAAGGGCAAACTCGCAATGCTGGCCAAGGTTGTAGATTTTGCTAGGCCTCTGGTATACCTGTCTGTGGAGCAACCTAGACGATGGCCTGGGGACCCATTCCTGGACCTGTAACTGAAGCTGGACATGCTGGGTCACCTGGGGCAAGGTCCTGGAGATCAAAGCCTAGGGTAGTGGCCCTCCCTCCCAAGGCCTCATATCCTTGGATGTGGTCCCTCCCAGAGGGACATCATGGGCCAGCCCAGGATCAGGACCCTTCTCCTCTTCTACCCATGAAGCAGCCACAGGAAGCACTGGATTTGCAGGAAGCACCCCCCCCCCCCCCCCCCCCCCCCCCCCCCCCCCCCCCCCCCCCGCACTCACCTGGCCCATGGGTCGGCTTGGCCAACATCCAGCCCTCTCTGGAGGATGCCCTCTGCCCGGGAACTAGAGCAGTGAGCAGTGAGGGACAGGAGGAGGGTGAGGCCGGGGCTCGCCAAGGCACCTGGAACACAGTGGGCTGTGAGGGCTCCGCGTCAGGGTGAGCATGGGTTCCTTTGTCTTCTGGGGTTGGTGTAAGGATCCTTGGGTCCTGAGTGGGCCTGTGACCCCTACCACAGCCACTGACTCTGGTGGGAAGGCCAGAGGGAACCCTGAGAGCTGTGCAGGCTCAGGCACACACAGTCTGGCCCTGTGGGTGGCACGGGTTGAAGCACTCTTGTATGCCCATGTGTGTAAGCTCCTCCCTCCAGCCAGACCTCCCTGCTGTGGTTCTGTCCTCAGTCTGAGCCCTGAGACCCTGAGTCAGGGGTGGATGTTGACTCTACCTCATCCCAAGCCCCTCAGCCTCCGCAGTGAGGTGCAACAGGGCCTCCTAGTGGGACTCAGGAAGCCTGGCCTATGTTTTGGCCTTGGAAGCCCAGCCCACTAGATTGGGTTTGCGTCCAGGGAGCCCCATTTCACTAGCTCTGGGAAGAGCATTTAGCAAAATCTCCAGCACTGAAAGGGCCCATGGATGTGGGTTGGGCCTGGCAGATGCTGCTCTGGCCAGGGTAACTCTCCATGGGCCCTCAAATGCCGGGGCTGGGTCCGTGCTCTTCTCAAGAGGACAGGACTGGGCCGGATGTCTCTGGGCTCTATCACCTCTCCCTGCCTTGGGGCCTGGCCTGTGTGGGACTGTGAGAAATAACTCTTATGCCCTTCTGTCTGCCCAGCAACCCCTGCCCTTCTCTGTTACTTGGAATCGAATCCAGGGCTTCCTGCGTGCTCGGTAAATACCCTGCTGTTGAGTTATACCCCAACCTTTTCTATTTTTTTCATTTTGAGATAAGGTCTCACTATGTAGCCTAGGCCATCCTCAAACTTGCAATCTTCCTGCC
Source organism: Dinomys branickii (assembly GCA_004027595.1). NCBI lineage: Eukaryota > Metazoa > Chordata > Mammalia > Rodentia > Dinomyidae > Dinomys > Dinomys branickii. The sequence goes on from PVLD010009013.1 coordinate 34,822, forward strand.
TCAGCTTCCTGAGCAGCTGAGATTACAAGTGTATGTTACCATGCCTGACAGGCCATGGGTCTTCCATTCCTTTGGGGCCCCAAGGCCCTTACAAGAGTTGTGTTCACAGTGTCTCTTTATACCCAGCTAACCTTTGTGCTGGGAGAATCTCCCTTCCTCCCCTCCTTTCTTTGGGGTATATACCCCAGTTTGGGTTCATGAGGATAGGGTGGCCAAAGGACTGAGCATCCTCTGCAGCTAAGAATATGACCCTACCCTGTAGGCCTGCTAGATTCCCAGAGGGCCCAGGGCACCCTTTCTTCAGGGAAGTGTCATCTTACCCACTCCGGGGCCTTTGGCAGAGCGGCAGCAAGCACTGGTCATCCTGGCTGAGAAGTCCCTGGGCAGGAAGACAATAGGACAGAAGGCAGTAGGTCCAGGACTAGATGGAGAGGTAGGGAGGCAAGTGATGCAGGCTGGCTTCAGGGCACAGAAGGGGAGATATCCAGTGTCACACAGGATGCTTGACCCTGGGTGGGGCCCCAGTGCATCTATCCGCTCTGCCTTTGGGAGGGAAATAATCCCACAAACAAGCATCAGAATGGGGAGAGACAAGCTGCAAGCCCAGCCTTTCTTATCACAGGTCGGGCTCCGGGGACCCATGCTACAGCAGCGTCTCCAATTAACAGATCTCTTACAAACAGTGAGTCCCACAGGCCCTGGGGGAGAGGTGCCCCCTCACCCAGCAGCTCAGGTGACTGCTGTCCCCTTTTCAGGACTTATATGCTAGCTCTATCACTGGAACCTGTGTCCTGGGGCTTGGGGATCTGGCCAGGGCTGCTGGACAGCTGTGTACCACCAGCTCCTCTTGGCACAGTGAGCACAGTCTGATGGCTTTGGGCTCCCTTGGACTCAGGAATCTACAAAGCTAAGGGGAGGATGGGGAGGTTGTCACCCTATGCCAGGAGCAGAAAAGAGACTCAGAGGGACTCAGCCTCCTCTCTGGGGATGTCCAGTGACCAGAAGTGCAGCCAGGAACCCTGGGGCCCAGCTGGCAGGCCCACCCTGGCCACGCCTCTCACCTGAGCAGGAACACTGGGTAGAGGAGACGCTGCCCAGGGGTTGGGGACGAGGCTGCTCCTGGTCACGCGCGGTGGATAGGAACTATAGATCAGGTGTTGTAGATGCTGCACAGCTCATTAGCTCCGGGATAGGGGTAGTGTAGTGCCAGGGGCACTGGAGGCCCCGCTTGCCTCCATGCCTTGCCCAGCAGGCTGCACACAACTGCTCTGACTGGTGGGCCCCAGTGACATCTGCCAGACAACCTGGGAGGGGCCTAGGTGGGGGCTGGGTGCTGCCTCATCATTCCCAGGGGCCCAGCTCAGCGGATGCCTGCTTCCTAGTCCCAGGGGGGCAGAAAGCTGAGCTCATGGTTGGCTGCTGCCCAGCATTGCCCCTCTCTGTGGGCCCAGTCCTGGGTATATGTGGTGCTCAGGTGGGTGGGATGTGAGCACACCTTTGCCATAGGTGCCAGTGTCTGTGTGCACAATACATGTATATCTCAGTTCACATGATCTGTGCGTCTTGGAGCTTACACATACATGTGCTCATGTTTCTCCAACATGAGGCACTCATGGGCCAGTCCGGTAGCTAGTTGGCCCTTCTGTGGGGATAGACAGAGGGATGGGCAGGTATGCGCTCAGGCTGGGAGTACGGAGCAGAGTGAGCACACAGAGGCCCGTGCTTGGGAGCCCAGCTACACACAGCCCTGCCCCAGCTGATGGCCTTGCTCAGGCCTCTGGCAGTTGCAGCCATGTCAGCCCTCAGGCACAGGGTGGGATGGCTTTGCTGTGCAGGACTCCTAGGGGCCAGGGCAGGAGGTGAGACTGCAGGAGGGACTTCCCTATTTGCTGCCAATGGTGCCTAAAGAAGCTTCTCCTGGGCCAAAATGGGTAGACACGGTTATCTCAGGTTGGCCCTGGACCATGGCCCTAGCCCTGGCCCTCTACCCAGCTATGGCTCTCAGGGCTCCAGGGGCTCAGACTTCTATGGTATAATGATGTAGCCATCATCTGCATGCCGCCCAGGATACTGGGTACCAGCAAGCTGGGCTGACCAGGCCCTGGAAGTGCTGATGACAGACGAAGTCTCCAAGGGCCCTGGGACAGCCCCCTCCAGAGCCTAGAAGCATGGTCCAGGGCCACGTGAGGGTGGCCTAGATGGTCGAAAGTCTCATCCAGCTCAGGATAGGCCTCCAAGGGTCCTTTAGCTACCACCAGTGCCAGCTCAGCAGATAGAGCAAGCGCCATAGCTTCACAGGCAGAGGTGAAGGACATGTGGCCTGGAGGGGCCAAGCTCTGGGAGTAGGCTTGGGGGAGGGTCCTGGAGAGAGAGGCAAGGCTACCCTGAGCCCTAGCACTTCCTGGGAGCAGGCCTTAGCTGTGTAAGGTCTTAAAATGGCTCTGGACTCTGAGGGGTCTGGGGGATGGGGTGTTAGGTGGGGTCTGTACAGTACCTCCAGAGCTCAGGAAAGGCTAGGGTGAAGGTAGAAGATGGCCTTCCCATTGTGGGTATGGCTTTCAGGGCAGCCCTGAGCCCAGGCTGGACAAAAGACTAGAGAATGAGAGCTGTTGCTAGGACTGCTACATCCTGTCCTAAGTGCCTGTACTGGTTTTTTAAAGCCATTCATAGCCCTTAGGCAGCAGTAATCCTGGTTTTTCACAGGAAGAGACGAGGGCCCAGTGAGGCTGAGTGAGTTGCTTGAGGCCACACAGCAGTGAGTACTGGTGCTTGTGTATGCTAGGCAGGGCCTCCAGCACCCCTGCACACATTTCCTGTGATTCCCTACCTGGAGTGCCTTGTCTGAGGAAACCCCTCTTCTAGGAAGGCTTGCCTTATTGTTCCATATCCTGCAGAGCTTGTCTACTCTACCACTAGGAGGTGAGGGGTAGATGGGCCAGGCAGGGCTTGTGTTGGGGCTCTGCAACTTGGAGATGGAGGGGAACATCCTACCTTGCATGAGAGCAGGGCCTGGACTTGGCAGGTAGGTGGTCACTGGGGCTCTTTGGGCCTTCGAGACCAGGAGAAGCTGTTAGGCTTTTCAGGGAGACCATGGGTGGAGGCTTCCCTGGGGCAGGGTCTATCCTTTGGCTGCCTGCCTGTCCACCTTCCCATGTGTCACTCCTTCCATAGGCTACCTACAACTCCTGGGGATGCTGGATGTCCCTGTCTGTTCCTGCAGGGACCAGTATAGGGCATACTGAAGGTGGCCCCATCTGCTATTTTTTTTTTTTTCTCAAAAGAGAAAATTTGAGTCTGCAAGTGAGAGCAGCTGCTGGTCTTGGTGACATGTTGTGAGGTCAGCCCTCAACATGGCTCAGCTTCTGGGACAAGGGAGGACTGGCCAACCTTTTGGGATGCTTTAAAATGGCGCTGCTTAAAATCTGGGGTCCACTAGGGTACATAGTAAACCAGCCCATTGAAATACCCATGGTCCACAAGCAGTGGAATATGTAGCCTTAGAGCCCTGCTGGTCATTCTACTAGGAAGGGGTGCTCAACATCTGAGCCCTTAAGAGACACTCCTCATGAGTACCCACTGTGCCTAGTGGAAACCGAGCCCGATGTGGCTGACTCGCTGCCCCCGAGACCCAGAGGAAGCAGAACATGAACCAGATCACCTCAGGTGGGAAGATAGCTAAGGGGGAGTGTTCTGGGGCGGGCAAACCCTAAGGTGGGGACTTGGCCTTCCTAAGAGGCCAAGGAGAGGAAACTGGTCCTGGGCCCCAGGGCCCTCTAGTCCCCACCATCCAGCGTTGCTGCTGGCACCTTGCCCAGGAGTAAGGCATGCAGCTCGCTAGTACACTTCTCTCACAGAGCTGACTGAAAGCCAGCTCCACGACCTCTGTGGTGCACATAGTAGACCCATAGGGGACCCCAAGTGAGAGTGGTTGGATACTCTGATGCCTCTGACTGGGAGGCTGGGCCACCTGGCTTCTGCCCCCAACAGCCCAGCCTCCAAGGGTCCAAATCCACTAGGCCTGAAGGCAGGGCTGGTCAGCATCCAGGACCTTGAGGTCTATTGTGGGGCCCTGCTGGATGCGCTAGAGTAAATATCACTGCACTCATGGTCACTCTTGGCATTGATCACTGAACATTTATTCCAAGTTGTATGTACCAGGTACAGTCAAGAGCATGGTATTATTGTGGGGACAGAGCAGGGACAGCTAGAGTGCTTCCTAAAGGCAGAGTCTGACACCGTGTGGCCATGTGGGAGCCAAGCAGGTGCTGTTGTAGTGGGAGCTGCAGCCAGGGCTCAGGAGCCCAGGAGCCCCATAGCAGAAGCAGCACACAGGTTGGGTTTGAATGGACAGGCCTCTGTTGATGCCCTACATAGCCCCATGCATCAGGGCCAAGCACTGAATGGAGGCAAAGGCAGGCAGGGCTCAGAGCAGAGTCCAGCTAAAGCAAAGGCCTGAGGCAGGCAAGGCCAGGCAGGAGACAGGGTGGCACTTCAGGAGAGGGTCTGGCCAGTCTGCAGCTTCAGAGGATCAGAGGAGAGTGTAGTGCCTCAGGACACAGGACTGGATGGGCCTGAGGCCAAAGATCAGATGAGGAGGCCTTAGGGTGAGTGGGGCACTAGAATTTCCCTGGGGCAAAGGCTGGCCTGATCCTAGCTCTGAGGCTACCAGATAGATGGCCTCTGCTAAGTCTATTAGATGAGGCCATAGGGCAGTGACAGGTAACCTTTTAAAGCATCTGATGATAATAAATACCTGGCTGCAGCAAATATGCCATAGGTTCACCACCACTGCTAGGGGAAACTTTGGAGCCACAAAGCTGTTCAAGGAGGAACAGTCTGTTTTGCCCAGGAGACACTAGGAAGAAGGTCCCCTAATCAGGCATCAATCACACAGCTTGAGAGCACTGACCTCCAACAGTCATGCCTGCCTGGCCCTCTGCTTTCCCTGCTAGCCCCTTGCCCAACTGAGCCCAGCGCCCCCCAGTGGCCCTCAGTTGTCTGGTTCTAGTGTCCACTCTGACAGCCACTGCAGGTAGGATGTTCGTTGAGCCTCAGTCTCGGGGGGATCCCAGTCTGGCCCAGGTAGGGGAATGGAGGGGTTACAGGGCCCAGGGTCTCCATCCATAGGTTCAGGGTCAGGGGCAGCCCGCAGGGCCTGGACAAGCTGGTCAAGAGGTTGCACCAAGGTGTGGGGGCACCAGCAGGCATCTAGGGTGGACAGGAAGGGGTCTGGCGTGCAGGCCTCCACACACTCAGACAGAGTGGGGATGCGCAGGTAGAATGCGTGCAGCATCATGCGGAAGGGCTGGTCCTCCTGCCCAGTGGCCTGCCCATACGTCAGGTCACCCACAATAGGGTGACCGAGGGCACTGCAGTGCACACGCAGCTGGTGAGTCCGGCCTGCGGGACAGGTGGAGGTCAGGCTAGGGCGGGCAGCTCTAGGCCCACACCCCACCCAGCTTGTATCACCTCCAGAAGGTTCCCTTGTGATAGCCTTGGAATCTCACAGCTAGCCCTTGAGATGGAACCCTTTGTCCTCTATTATATGTGAGACATCAAGGTCCAAGACAAGAGACCATTCTGGGGTTGCTCCTGGTGAGGGCTGAGCCCGGGCACAGTTGGTCCTGCTGGAGACTCCAGCAAAACCCTCCCAGCAGGAAAAGAAGCCAGCAGACCTGATCACTGGCTGTGCCCAGGTACTCAGTGACCCAGGTAGGCCACAAAGTTTCTGTGCCTCAGCTCACTTTCTTACATGACTGGAGCCCTCCCCTAGCCTGGACACACCTGTCAGTGGCTTCAGCAGCACTTTGGATACAGGATTACCGTCATATAGCCCATGCTCCAGGACCAGCAGCTCTGTGAGACTTGGCTTCGGGTTCTCGCAACCTGGGTGTAGGGGCAGGTGTATCAACCCCTGATGAGTTGACCCCAGATGGCCAATTCCAGAAGGTCAATTCTGTGCATGGCCCTTGCTGGATGTGTGCCTTGGCCCCCAACCCTGGCCATCATACCCTGTGTGCCCTCGATGCACATGGTATGCGTCTGGCCTTCCGTGCTGTTCCTGCCAATGGCATAGCTGACTGTTAGCTGGCTCTCCTGGACGTGGCCCCGAACCTGCCAGGTAAGGGGTATCATATGTAGCTCAGTGGTCCATCGTACTGCCACTGGGAAGCCTGCTTGACATCAAGGTGGCCATGTGAAGTCTGTGAAAATAGGTAGGAATCCTAGGCCCTCCTCCCCCACTCCACCCTTACCAATGCCAAGTAAGCCTTGGTGACACGCCGCTCCTTGAAGCATCTGTAAGCACTGCCTGCAGCTGCCTTGTTCAGGGCCACGCACAGTGCCCCGCTGGTGGAGAAGTCCAGCTGGTGGCAGAACCTATGGAGGGCAAGGAGCAGCGATACCCAGACACTTTTGAATGGTGAGCTGTGCCCCCTGGCAAAGTTCAGCGTCTCAGCGACTTCCCTCCATTGGCTGCTGCTATGGGACACTTGTGCAGGCCACATACCTGAACCCGTAGCAGGTGTCAGGGTCAGCCAGCTCTGGAAAGCGGTGTCGAAGCTGTTTCTGTAGGGTCAAGGTCTCCCGCCAAGTCTTGCAATCAATGCGCAGGTCCCAGTGTTTGTTCACCACCAGGAAGTCGCTGCTCTGGTACACGATGGACAAGTTCTCCACGCTGCCCGGTTCCATGGCAGGGCCTGCCGCGAGGGTGGGAGTGAGCCCCAGGTCTCCGACCCGCAGCAGCATTCTGCATTTCAGAAGGGATGTGTGCGCCCCCAAGGTGGGATCCCTTTCTGTCTCACCTCAGAGGGGCAGGGGACAGGGGCGCGTAGGCGCGCTCGGAGGTGGGGGTTAGTCCGCCTTGCTCTGTGCTACTTGAGATCTGGGAGGAAAAGCTGAGCTGTGGGCCTCCTCTAAATGGACAGAGTGCAAAGAGAGGTGCCACCCAGGTCCGCAGGGGTCCGTGGCTCCGCCTGCGCGCACCCTAATGGGCAGACCCCGGCTTCGAGAGCCTCTCGCGCCTCTCTTCCACCTCAGGACTGACCTGCGGGATGTCTGCGCCGTCCGCGCCCCTACGGGACTTTTGGCAGCGGCTCCAGCCGGTGTTCCCATCCCCGGCGCCCAGATACCCGCGCGGCCCGCCTTCGCTCCGCCCACTGCCCGCCTCGCCGCGGACAAGCGGCTGTGCCGACCAGTGGCGAGCGCTCCAGGCTGATGCTGCAACCACTGAGCGAGAATGGGCCAGCCGGCTTGCGCGCGGTACCGCCCCTTTTCTGCTGACCAATGGCGAGCGCCGTTGGGCACGCCGGCCACTGATTGGCAGTACTGGGACGCTCGGGGTGGGGTCAGAGCGTAGCGGCGGCGGTGGCGCGGGAGGTTCGGAGCGCGCGGATACGGAGTGAGAGGGCTTTGGTGTCTCTAGGGTTAGGATAGGTTAGGGTGCCATGGAGGACTATGAGGAGGAGATGCACGGCGTGGAGGATGACTTCCACAGCCAGTTCGCGGCAGAGCTCGAGGTGCTGGCCGAGATGGAAGGTAGGTGCGGGCCCCTCGGCGCGCGCCGGAATCAGGGAGCCTGGAGCGCTCCGGTCTGCGAACTTTCAACGGCGCAGGCGGAGCTCATCTCCCGTTCCGTAGCATCTGCTGTGAACCCCTTTCTCTGCAGGGACGCCATTTCTATCGCCCTCTGAGGCCCCGCCGCCTGCTGCAGCCGGCCCCCGGCCAACGTTCGAGGAGGCCATCGCTGGAGGAGATGCCTCCAGTCGTCTCTGTCCCCCCGGTTCTTCAGGCAGCAGCACTCGCGGTGCCAGAAAGCGGCAAGTGGATGCCGCTGCCCCCAGCAAGGAGCCCCAGCCCCACAGTATGTCCACAAGCAGGCCGTTTAAGGTGGGGGTGTGGGGGGGAAGAGCTCTTGTTCCGATCCCTCTGTTGTGTCTCTTAAGTCCCCAAGGTCAAGCGGTCCAGGTTGGAGGTGGTCAAGAGACTGAACTTCGGGCCAGAGATGGAGGAGCTGCAGTTTCCTGAGTCCCCACCAAAGGACATAACCCCCCCACCAAGTCCCGAAGTCCCCACTGAGCTGTGGGACTCTGGGTGCGTGGCTTGGGGCAGCCCTCTTCCTCCTGTCTGTCCAAGAGGCATTTAGGATTCTGTTTCTTGGATGAGGGCCTGAGAGTGAGGGCCTGTGGGAGCATCTGGTGGGCTGAGAGGGTGTCCAGGTACACCATCCCAGTGTGACAGGAGACACAAGTTCCTGAGTCTGAGCCCTGTCCGTTCCCAGACCTGTGGATACTGCTGCAGATGCAGGTCTTGCACAGACCTTGCATGGCACCCACAATCGTGTCCTGAGGCGGCCCCCTGTCTTGGATGATTACATCAATGTGACCTCCACAGGTGGTGACCGGGCCTTTTTGGTGCTCCGTCATGACTCCATAGGCAATGGAGTGCAGGTGGGTACTGCATAGCTACAAGTGTGGGGCTGGCTGTGGCCGTTGTATAGGATGGGTAGGTTGATTCTGCCCAGGAAGAGGTCTGGACCTCATGTCCACTGCAGGCCTCTTGGCAGATTCATAGGCAGCTTTTGCCTGTTTGCTAGAAATGGGGATGTCCATGCAGCCCAGGAGTAGGAAGGTAAAGCTGCTGGGGGAGGGACAACCTTAGCAGGCCCAGCCTTTCAATCCCATCCTACCAGGTAGGCGCCTATCCTGCCCCTTTTATGCCTCTTTATCCCTTAAAGCTACCTTCCTTAGACCTTCTTTCTGTTGGTGGCTTCTGTCTCTGGTCAGACAGTTCCATGTGTCTCATCCATGTAGTCCTGAGGGCAAAGGTTTTGGGTGATCTCATGACCTAGGAAGGGGTCCAGAGGTGACTGCTGCCTTCCCCAACCAGAGCCCTCTCTTGGATATACTGTGGCGAGGCCCTGGCCGACTAGACCTGCTGGGTGTCTCCTTTGCGTCCTTGAAGGAGCAGGTTGACAATGAGGTGAGATATTCAAGGTTTGCTGGGGAGTGTGGGAAGTAGGAGGAATGGCATTGAAGCTATCCTGACCCATCCTGTTCTGTTTGCATAGCGACGGCAGCGGCTGATACAGGAGGCCCAGCAGCTCTCAGACACTCTGCACAGGTGACTTGGTGGGCCTTCCTGGTTCTGGGACTAACCTTTGTGGGGTATTTGTGGCCATGGTCTCTGGAGGGGTGAAGGTCTGGGTGTGTTGGCTCAGGACATAATACTCTTTAGCCTCAGGTCTGAAGAGGAGGAGGTGCAGGCCATCAGGGCACCCATGGAGGAGCCTGGTGTTGGCCGAGACACTTCCCAGCACTGCCTTTGGGTGGATGAATTTGCACCCCAACGCTACACAGAACTTCTCAGTGATGATGTGAGGTCTTGTGCTTGTTCAGGTGTCACTGGCTTCCCTGTTTGCAAGAGGGAAGAGTGTGGGCCCTGGTTGATCTTTGTATTGCAAAACCATTGGGCTGCCAAGATGAAGGGGAGGCTCTGGTTTGCCCCATTGGGTCAAGATGGGAAACAGAGTCACTACACATCTAGTTTGTTGCTGGCCACCTATGGCTTGCTGTGAGCTGGTCTAGGTGCCCAGGGTATCTCCTGCCCTGTGCATGTCTCCTTTCTTGGCTTGTACCTTCTGACACTAGAGGCCCCTTGGCCCCACTCTCTGGTAGGGAGTCCCAGAGGCTAGGGCCAGGGTATAGGGATGTGGGCCTGATGTGAGTCCCTCTATCGCCAGCAGTCTTTCATCCTCTTGAGCCTTGGTGGCCCTACCTGTAGCATTGATGTAGATCTCTGTGGCACAGGCTTACAGTAGCAGGCTGATGTGAGGGGCAGGCAGGATCTTAAGGCCAGTGGTGGTGTACCTATGGCACATATGCCACAGCTGGTTGTTCATTATTAAAAGCTCTAGAAGTTTTGAATAACTGCCTTAGGCTATGCTTCCCTCTATACAGTTCACCAACCGCTGCTTGCTCAAGTGGCTGAAGCTGTGGGACCTAGTCGTGTTTGGCCATGAAGGGCGTGCTCGGAAGAAGCCCAGGCCCAGTGTAGAGCCAGCCCGGATGGGCAAGGAGGCTGTGACTTCTGGCAAGTGGAAAAGCCAGGAGCAGGTGGTGGAAGAGATGCTGGAGGCAGAGCTGGATCCAAACCGGCGGCCCCGGCAGAAGGTGAGCCCCTCTTAGCCTTGATGTTTTTTGTTTTTTTCTTTTTTTTTTTTTTTGGTACTGGGGATTGAACTCAGGACCTTGCATTTGCCAGGCAGGTGCTTATTCCACTGAGCTATATCCCCAGCCCTTAGCCTTGATGTAGACCTTTGAGCCTGAGACTATCCTCTGAGCAGTTGATGGTGTAGTATGCTTGGAGGTCCATGAGGCATCTTTGATTCTCTAGAGGCTGTGTGTGTGGTGTCAGTGTTGTGTGGTTAAATTTTATATCTTTTTTGGCTAACAGTTTTGAAAATGCCAATGTCCCTCAAAGGACTTGGTTTAACTTGCATGATTTGCTTGCACAGTGGGTGGTTTGTGATGTTGGCCACCCACAGGGTACTGAGCTTCTGTCAAGTCCCCATGTAATTTCTTCCTTGCAGGACTTCCTCCTGCTCTGAAGAACTGGCTTTGCACTCTGAGTACTCTGTTTTTGTTTGGTGGCTGGTGGGTGGAGTCATGGGTAGCAGCTCCCAGTCTTGTGAGGCCTGGATTTTAGCTTCATGCTAGATAGGCTTCTTTCCAAGACCATGTGGCTTGCAGTGCATCTTCTGTCTCGGCTGCAGGTGGCCCTGCTTTGTGGGCCCCCAGGACTGGGCAAGACCACATTGGCACATGTGATTGCACGGCACGCTGGGTACTGTGTGGTGGAAATGAATGCCAGGTAAGTGGGGCAGAAGGCTTGGTTACTGGTCTCTTGTCTGTCCTGAGGCATCTGATTGAGTCTAGGCTGTAGCCTTGAGACCTTCTATGGTTATCTCTGCCTCACGAGGAGTTAGGGTCCTGGGTACGTGGTACAGGTCCTTCATCAGGGCTCACTAGGGTTGGTGGTAGCCACGTTCAGTAGGGGCAGTGGTGCAGGTGTGGCCCTGGGTACTATCCTGGTACTGGGTACTATCCTGGCTGCCTTATGACCCTTTCCTGGCCTTACTGTTGCAGTGATGACCGTAGCCCTGAGGCTTTCCGCATGCGCATTGAGGCAGCCACACAGATGGAGTCAGTACTGGGTGCCGGTGGGAAGCCCAACTGCCTGGTCATTGATGAGATTGATGGCGCCCCCACGGTGGGCCTCCCTGCTGCAGGGCAAGCCGGGGTGGGCAGGCACCAGGGCCTCTGCTCACTGCATCCTTCTGTTTGTCCCCAAAGGCTGCCATCAACGTTCTCCTGAGCATCCTGAATCGCAAGGGTCCACAGGAGGCAGAGCCAGGTGGCCTAGTTGTGCCCACAGGGGGGGGCAGGCGGCGCCGGACAGAGGGGGCCCTCCTGACCAGGCCCATCATATGTATCTGCAATGACCAGTGAGTGGGGTGGTCATCCCTGAATGGGGAGCGTTGGCCTCAGTGACCAGCTTATAGGGTGGTTTGTACTAGGCATGATGGGGGTCCTGGCCTTACCTTGGGGTGGTCTTGCTTGGGCCACTGTGTTTGTACTAGTGTGGTCACAACCCATCCTTTCTGCAGGTTTGCACCATCCCTGCGACAGCTGAAACAGCAGGCTTTCCTGCTCCACTTCCCCCCAACTCTATCCTCAAGGCTGATGCAGCGGCTCCAGGAGGTCAGTAGGGCAGGGCAGGCAGCCAGGAGTTGCTTGGGCAGCTTGGGAAAGAAAATGTAGCCTCTGTTCTGGTCTTTCCCACCTGGCTCCGGGACTAGTTTGGCCTGTGGTAGTAGGCAGTCAAGCAGGGACAGAGGCTAGTCTTAGTGATTTGTAGCCTATGGCGACCCATTGGACAGGGCCGCTGTTCACCTACCTGTTCCTGGGGAACAGGGCTATGGCCATAGGATGGGTTCTTGAAGGCGGGCCACATAGCCCTACATACAGCACCCTTACTCTCCCTGCAGATCTCCCTGCGACAGGGCATGCAGTCTGACCCAGGTGCACTGGCAGCCCTTTGTGAGAAGACAGAAAATGACATTCGTGCCTGCATCAATACCCTGCAGGTAAGGCAGGCAGTCTGGGGGTGGGACTGAGGTGGGCATTGGTGGCTTCTAACCTCATTGCCCACCTAGTTCCTGCATGGACGGGGGAAGCGGGAGCTGAGTGTGCAAGATGTGCAGACTGCCCATGTTGGCCTCAAGGACCAGCGCAAAGGACTTTTCTCTGTGTGGCAGGCGGTCTTTCAGCTGCCCCGGGTCCAAAGGTAGGTATGTGTGGCAGCCTAGCCCCAGCCCAGATGCCCGTAGTGTGTCTAGAGCCTCAGGAAGCTGACCCGATACAGGTCAGTACCACTTGCAGGCCCAATGTCCATGATCCTGGGGCTGCCTGGCTTGGCCTTCAAGGCTCTGTGCCACCATACCTTTATGGCTCAGTGCCCCAAGGTGTTGCAGGGACTTAGGGTGCAGTTCTGCCTGGCTTTACCCATCTGTACTACCTAAGCCAGGACCATGAAGCCTTAGGTGGGTAGGGGCAGTTGTATGTCTGCTCTGACTCAGGTTAGGGCCCACCAGGCATGCTGGTCTGGTCAGTGCCCCAGAGTGGGAGACACCCAGGGGGTCTTGCATCTGGGATGTGGAATTCCTATCCTGACCCCTGTGGGTGGCCTTTCTGATAGGCCCCTACCCTGAAGGTCAGTCCACATCAAGGTCTTCCTCTTAAGGCCTGGGAGCTCCACTTAGGGGAGTTCCCTAGATTGCTGAGGTCCCCAGGGCTCCAGGGTGATGTAAACATAAGGCCTCTAGGGAAGCAAGGGCTGGGAGGGCGCCACTGTGAAGACTGAAGAGGGCACTGCTGAGTGGGAGCTGTGAGCCCATCCAGAATAGCAGCCCATCCCAGTCACAGCCCTTACCTTTCTCACTTCCTGCAGGCAACTTGGAGGCCAGGACCCCACCCTGCTAGCCCACACATTGCTGCCTGGTGACAGGGACGTGGGCTCCCTAACCCTTGCCTCCCAGCGCTTCTACCATATCCTGCAAGTCACCACTTCTGCAGGCGAGCATGAGAAAGTGGTCCAGGTACTTGCCCTTCACATGAGCCCTCCCTGGGAGCCCTCCCTCGGTGCTTCAGTGCTGAAGAGAGTGGTTGGGAGGGAGTCTGGATGGTGATGTGGTGAGAAAAGGCAGAGAATGGGTGAGTAGAGGGCATTGGAGAGGCCTCTGGGGGGTGGTATGGACAAGGACAGAAGGCTGTGGGGATCCTCTGGACCTAGGAGGGGAACGAGAGAGGGAAGCAGGGAGCATGGGCTTTGGTGGTGGGTCACAGGTCACTGCCTGCTGGCTGCGATCATCTGCAGGGTAGGGTTGGGAATAGAGGCCTCTGCTGTGATTTACGTGAGGTTTCAGGGCCTGGGAGAGGCTGGATTCTGGATGTAGGTATGTGGCGTAGAGACCAGGTGGGATAGTGTTTTGGTCTCAGTAGGTGGCAGAGGCCCCTTCATAGGGAAACTTTCCCTAAGCTGCCTCCCAGTCCGAAACAGCTTTGGATTAATGGCCAGGATCTTTAGCCAGTCTGGAAGTCCACAGCATGGAATGGGTATAGTGCAGGTGAATGGATAGGGCTCTCAAGTAGGGGGAATTTGGGGCCTCTATGCATCTAGCAGGGGGAGTTTGGGGCTTCCTTCCAGCTGTATAGTGGGAGGTTGGGCTCTGTACCCCTGCTGGCTCCTGGTGGGGTAGACTCTTTCAACAGGTCAAGGTGGACCCCTTAGTTCCTGGCCATGCTCCCCTGCTTCCAGCTGAGCCCTGCACTTGGGACTTCACAAGGTGGACAGAAGGGCCAGGTCCCAAGTTGGTGCCAGGTGAATGAGGCTCAGGCTCCTGCTTCCCCCAGGGCCTTTTTGACAACTTCCTGCGCCTGCGGCTGCGGGACTCCAGCCTGGGATCTGTGTGCATGGCTCTTGACTGGCTGGCCTTTGATGACCTGTTGGAGCGGGCTGCCCACCACAGCCAGAGCTTCCAGCTCCTGCGCTACTTGCCCTTCCTGCCCGCAGCCTTCCACGTCCTCTTCGCCTCCAGCCGAGTGCCTCGGATTACCTTCCCCAGTAGCCAGCAAGAGGTGTGCTTTGGCTCTGCCTATGCTAGGGTCTGGCTTCCAGATGGTTCTGGGGACACAGCCCTGGCTCATCTCTGCCCCAGGCCCAGAACCGGATAGGCCAAATGAGAAACCTGATCCAGACACTGGTGTCAGGCATCACACCAGCCACCAGAAGTCGGGCCACACCCCAGGCCCTCATCCTGGACACCCTCTGCCTGCTGCTGGACATCCTTGCACCTAAGCTGCGCCCTGTGAGTGCCTTGTGTAGAGCAGAGGGTAAGGTGCCTGGTATAGGTGGCTCTGGGTTTGCTTAATCTCCCATCTGGCCCCAGGTGAGCACACAGCTGTACAGTACCCGTGAGAAAGAGCAGCTCTCCAGCCTTGTGGGCACCATGCTTTCCTACAGCCTCACCTACCGGCAGGAGCGCACACCTGATGGGCAGTACCTCTATAGGCTGGAGCCGTGAGTCCATAGCTCCTGGGTGGGTTAGGCCTTGGGCTGCAGGTGGGTGCCAAGGCCCACATGAACATGGTAAGGTGTCTGAGGTGGCCAGTCCCAGCTCAGCCTTACCCAGTGACTGGGTTGGGGGTGGGCACAGCCATGGGATCTGAGTTACTGTAGCACTCTCCTAACCTCAGTGTACCCCCAGTCAGCTAGCCTCTTGAGTGACAGTGATAGCTGTCCAGCTGCTGTGGGCTGGTGTGTGAGGCACTAGAGAAGTGGGCTTGGGGTTTTGTGGCTTAGTGAGGAGGGCTGTACTGTTCAGGATCCTGCATCCCTTGCCCTGCCCAGTGTTTTACTTCCTCTGTGTAGGCAGGCTCCTTTATGTCTGCTTACAGTTGGAAAAACAGGCTCAAGCCTGTCATGGGGTTGAGGGACCCCATCCCCCATTCCAGTTCTGAGCCCTACCATGTGGGGTTAAGAGCACCAGGTGGGCCTCTGGCCCTGGCCTTGCTGACCAGTGCCCTGGTGTCCTGCCCTGCCTCTAAGCAGAAATGTGGAGGAAGTCTGCCACTTCCCTGAGCTGCCTGCCCGCAAGCCTCTCACCTACCAGGCTAAGCAGCTCATTGCCCGGGAGATTGAGGTGGAAAAGATGCGTCGGGCAGAGGCTTTGGCCCAGGCTAGAGCTGGCCCCCAGGTGAGCTAGGCCTCTTGTGAACCTACCCTGTTGGGCAAAGTGGGGCCCGGGAAGTGGATGCTATCCATGGTGTTGGCTCTGCCCAGCCTGCCCTCACCACAGTCCTCCCTGCAGGTGGACCAGGGTCCCATAGCACCCAAAGGTCTTGTTGGGGGGAGTGGAGACAAAGGGGTGAGGCAGCCTCCTCTGCCCAACCACGAGCAGCGACTGGAACACATTATGAAGAGAGCAGCCTTGGAGGAGCAGGTGTGGGGCAGGGCAGGCGAGGCTGCTGTTGGGGGCTGGGTGGGCTCTAAAGTACTGGCTGCCTCTGAGGCCTAAGGATGAACCTGTTGGGTTGGGATCAGTGGGTAATGGGCTGGAAAAGGTGTGGCCAGCTGGACGCCCTTGCCCAGGTTCAGTCCCACCCATGCCCCATGCCTGGTACCCTCTTCCCACAGCCTGAAAGGGACTTCTTTGGACGTGTGATTGTCAAGAAAGCAGCAGCTCCAAACACAGGTGTGTGTGGGTGGATGGGGGGGTCCCCCAGGGGCTGGGAGCCGCTGAAGAGCAGTCGTGTGGTCCCCACAGAAACCAAGGCCCCAGAGAAAGATGCAGTAGAGTGGCGCATGGGCACCGCAGTGGGCAGGAGTGAGGTCTGGTTCCGCTTCAATGAGGGCGTCTCCAATGCCGTGCGGCGTGGCCTGTACATCAGGGACCTATTGTAGCCCAACACACACAGGGAATGCACCAGGAGGACACTCTGGAGAAGTCTTTATAATAAAGTCACACCTTACACCCGCTCTGTCTGGCTCACAGGATGGCGCACTTGCCCTTCTCCACCCAGGGGTTGTTCTTCATCAGGTCAGGGTTCAGGAAGGGGTCCTTGGGGATCCCATCCTCGATCCACTTGAGGAGCCTGCGGGTGGGGCACGAGTGAGTGCAGGCCCTTGAGACACCTGTCCCAGGTCCTGCACACAAATGAGATGGAAATGAGATGCATGGTGAGCAGGTGGGGACTCACTCCGGAATGGTCTTGGAGGACATCTCTCTCTTGAAGGCCAGCTGATACTTGAGGCTTTCTACTTCTTTCTTCATCTGGGGCACATCCCACTCCTCCATGGTGTCAGGGGCTTCGGAAGTGGCCAGCCTGGGGCTGGAGGGCATAGGGTAGTGATGGTGAATGTTTGAGAGACGAGTGGCCAAACTGCAACCCAAAACCCACTCATTGCAAAGTGCCAACAATGCAGTTAAACCCGAATACTGAGATTTTAGTTTAGAAAAAATTCATATATTAACATCTCTCGCCTTAAAAGAAAAACTTATATCATAGGTTTGCCACCACTGGCACAGGAGGAAGCAACAGAGCTGGGGGCTGCCATCTACTACCCACACCTGGGACAAATACCAGGCCCGAACCATTATCCACTCTTCTGAAAGTCTGCAGAGGCAGTGCTGGGGTGTGAGGCCCAGAGTCCCAGGGGGCCCCACTAATGAACCCCCACGTGCTCCCCTTCCCCAGCAGAGCTCATTAACAGCACAGCAAACTTTCCATCCTTTGCACCCTGAGCTTCATCAGGCCCAGCTCTGGTCTAGAGAACAGGCCACTGTCTTCCCTGTTTTGGGAATGCACACGAGGGTCGGACTGCTCCCCCGCCCCATGGGGCCCATTTCTAAGGGGCCCATTTCTAAAACCACACTGCAGGGGTGGGATAAGGTTGCTGGGGGCTGGATAGTGCCTGTTCCTTCTGCATCCCTCTGCTTTGCATGACAGAGCTTACTCCAAGGGCTGGTTAATCCTGGGCTGGGAGGATTTGGCTGCAATTTGCATCTCCCGAAGGCTGGGTTGTGTGGGCTGAGGGTCTGGTGATAGAGGCAAGCCCAGGATAGCTGTGGATAGCTTCCCCAGGTGTAGGAGACCTGACCATGGTACAGCTGCCTGGGAGCTCGGTTGAGATGCCGCTGGGTGACAGCTGGGGTGGTGAGGGTAGGGAGCCCTTTGCCCCTCCTTTTTCCGGCTCCTGAGAACCAGGAGTCCTCTGTTCCCCAGATCCGGCCCTGTGGGCCTTGGGAGAGGGGCTGGCATGGCCTCGGGGCACATGTCTCCGTGGTGGGCGCTCCTGGGCTACCTCCATCCCAGAGCACTGCGTTTGTGCCAGCCAGGGGCAGGAGTGAGAGCTGGGGTATGCAGGGTGCCTTTCCTAGAGACCCAAGTTCCACCCTGGCGCTTCACCGTGGCTCCGCACGCGGACAGCCACATGGGCGCTGGAGCAGCCCGAGCCTCGAGCGTGGGTCCCTCCTGGGCTGGGGGTCCTCACCCGCCCCGCCAGCCATACCTGCCGCCGCCGCCACCACCACCACAGCTGCCGCCGAGCCCAGCCGCCGCCCGCGCATCCCGCGACGCCCCCAGCCACGGCGCACGGCGTTGCGCACGGCGTACAACACGCCGCCCCGGCACGCAGCGCGGCTCTTGGCGCTGGGGTCGGTCGGCCGGCCGCTACCCGAGGAGAGGGTCATCCCAGGGACAGAACTGGGTAAGCCCAAGAGCCCTGGGTCGTGGTTCCCTCCCGGCAAGAGGGGTTCTGTTTATGGACTTACTTTGGAAGGTGACAGCGAGGGCCAAGTAACAAGGACTGAGGGATGCGCAGAGTGAGTCGGGCTGGCTGGCGAGCCCCGCAGAGCCCGGCGGGCGCCCCGCCCACTACTGCCACCTGGGCCCGGGCGCCGCCTCCTTAGGCTGGGCGCAGCTGACCTCGAGCTCAGCCTCCCTAGTGGGTGGGGCACGAGGCCAGGAGGAAGCCGGAGGCGGGGTGCACCACCCCGGCTGTGCGGTCTTGTTCATCAGTGAGTTCCTGGGCTTTCTTAGCTGCGACCCAGGACCACGAGTAAATTTTGTGCCCTCTTGGTACCTCTGGCCAGCTGGGAGGAGTAGGGACTCTATGGTCTCTGGTGACCCTCATTAGTGTCCTCTGACAAGCATCTGTGGGTCAGAAGGCTTGTACCCAGGAGGTCAGGGGACCTGGGCCTCTGCCAAACTGCTCCCTGCTCTGGTTCCTGCCCCCAACTCCCAGGCAATGATCTCCAAATGAAGCACTTTCTGGGGGTAGGGAGCCTCTGTTCCCATCCATAGTATGAAGAACCTGCTGCTTTTGGTACGTGAGCAGGCATGTGCTTAGCTGAGCCTGGAGAGGGGCATTCTCTTTTCAGCCACAGCCTATCAGTTCCCTTCCCAAGGTCCCATAACGAGGCCAGGGTGGACAACTGTTCTGCTATACACCTTCCAAGACAGCTCCACAGGGCAGAGGGTCCCTCTTTTTCCTACAGCTCATTTCTAGGTGTCCTCAATCAGCTGCCCTCATGTGCCTGTGTGCTGTTGGAGGAGCTGTACTCTGGAGACCACCTGGTGACGATACCGTATCCTGGGTGGGGCCCTCCAGCCAGCAACAGCAGTCCCTCAAGGGATAGGCCCAGGCTTCCCAAAGATGCCTACAAAAACCAGCCTTCCTCCAACCCCCAGCTTGGACCTGCCCTTGTTAGGTATTTGGGAGCCTCCCTGGGTAAGGGCAAGAGGCTGTGGACTGGCTTTTCTGGACTTCTTGGACAGCAGTACATGTGGGACCTCCCACGTGGGACCTCCTAGCACCCTCCCCCATACATCCAGACCCGGCAGTGTGCTCAGTGGGCAGATGTTCCCCATCCTCTCAGGCCCCAGGGCTCTCAAGTCATTCAGCAGGCTTCCCTGCTGTGATTCCATGAAATGGGGTCACCCACACTTCACAGGCCCTGATGGGCATCAGTGCACAGCTGGACCAAGAGGCGCCTGTGGAACTGGGGCACACTGGAGTGGAGGGATTATTTTTATTGTGGGTTTAGGGGTTGGGAGAGCTTAAAGCCTAAGGCACCAGTCCTCTTGGCAGATGGCTGCTCCTGGCAAAGCAGGTGATGAATATGTCTCCCGAAGCCCTCTGGCCTGTGCTTATCTCCTCCCTCCCTGGACCCCTCCTAACATTATGCTCTTGGGGATGGGGGGCAGGCTGAGGTCTAGGGCCACACCAGAGGCGGAAGGACACAGCAGACTCAGGGCACCCCAGAATGCCTGGTATTCAGTGTGATGTAGCAGCATTTCGAACATGGCTCTGTGGGGACCCTCTGGGCTCAGACCTGGGACAGGCATCCTCAGGATGGTGGGCAGTAACTGTGGCATATGTCAGTGTACCAGGCACCAAGGGTTTCAGATTGTATCCTACAATTATATTGGATCCACAAATGTCACCTGGGGTGTTAAAGCCAAGATCGATGTGAACCCTGGAGTGACCTCAGGACAGATCCAGGTGGGGTGAGCATCCCTCTGCCAAATCACTAGGAGGAACAGGTGGTTGCCACATAGGGTGTGCAGGCACTTACAGGCCATGCAGTAGGGCCAGGGTAGGTGGGAAGGGAGGGGGCATTGGAGAGAAGAGGCCCTTGGGTTTGTTCATGGTTGGGTCCCATCTTCTGGTGCTTCTCTGTGGGGTTTCTAGTCCTGGTCACACCTGCTGCGTTGGGAGGCCTTGGGACTCAGAGTAGGTCCTTGTGCTAGCCCAGGTAGGTCAGTGGCTTCTGTCCACTTCCAAGGGAAGGACCTCAAGATGCCATCTGCTCTTGTGAATCAGAGACCCCATTCTGGCTGAGAGAGGGACTCCGCTAATCCCTTTTTCTCTTCCTACCCTAGCTAGCCTTGGAATGCACCCCTATGTGTCCAGGCTTAGCCGCCTCAAGCTGGAGTCAGTGCAAGAGGCCCCAGAATCTATAGCCCTCAGCTGTAGGCCACAGCTGTGACTAGCTACAGTGATCTCAGTGGGAGGGACTTTTGGGAAGGAATGATTGTTTTCTCTGGCTGACTAGCTGCTGCCATATAGACACTGAGCAGCCATCCCAGGGGCTTCTTTATGAAATCAGGCCACTAACTGGGCCACCAGGTGAACACACACAGGGCTTCTTCTGCTGGCCTAGAAATGGCCACCTGGAGCTTCAGAGTGTTAGATAGGCCAGACCTAGGGACAGGGTGACTGGCCATTCTGGACCCCCTTGGACAGCAGCAGTACACTGATGACACCATAGGGCCTCCTCCCACCACCACTTGGGAGACACCTAGATGGTGCAGGGGTGTTTGGTGGACAGATGGTGCCCTGTCCCCTCAGGCCCCAGGACTCTCCATTCATTCGGGAGTTCATGCATAGCTGAGCCTGGAGGAGGAGCACACAGAGCCGTCCCACCTTAGGGCTCAGGGCAAAGCTCTGCAGGGTGCTTGGTCCCCCTGGCAGGCAGCCTGGAAGAGGGAACAGAGGCTAAAGAGCAGGTTCTCTGAGATGCAGCCTTGACTTTGGCCTCTTGGGGGTGGGATTGGGGTTATCTGTTCCCTCTGTCCTAGGGTCTTTAGGGGACATAGACTGGCAAGTTGTGCTGGAGAGGGACGGTGTTTTGATGTTGGAAGTTCAAAGCAGGGGAGGGAGAAAGTTCATCCCTGCCCCCCAAACCAAAGGGAGAAAGTGGCCAGTGGTAGGTTCAGGCCAAGGAGAAGAGAGCCCAGCCAGCCTGTGCCATGGGCCTGTGGAGGGCTCAGCAAGTGGCTGGAACCTGCAGGCAGAACAGGACTAGAAAGACAGTTGGGCCTGGAAAGTGCTTCCTGGAGGCCATGCTGAGTGAGGTCATGCTGAGCAAGGCCCTGAAGCCTGGGGGACACATAGACTGCAGAAGCTGATGTGAGAGTAGGAAAATGCCAAAAAATAAAAACCAAAAACCAAAAACCAAAACCCCAAAACCCTTGCATTTCACCAAGTTAAATAGTTAAAAAATCT
Source organism: Dinomys branickii (assembly GCA_004027595.1). Lineage (NCBI taxonomy): Eukaryota > Metazoa > Chordata > Mammalia > Rodentia > Dinomyidae > Dinomys > Dinomys branickii. The sequence goes on from PVLD010009013.1 coordinate 55,951, forward strand.
AGGGCTGAGGATATAGCTCAGCGGTGTTAAGTGCTTGTCTGGCAAGCCTGAGGTCATGAATTTGATTCCCAGTACCAAAACAAAAAAACAAATAAAAATTTAAAAAACAGTTAAAAAAATCTAGGAAGCTTTTATAACATCTTAGAAAAATGGAAAATGTTTTAAAAAATAATTTAGATTTACAGGAACAAAAAAGTAGAAAATTTCAAGGAAACCACAAGTGGGTAGCCCTTGACTACAGTTATGTCCTGACCCAGCTGTGGCAGTGAGGGCACCACAGTGCACGCCCCTGGGCTCTTGTGTTTCAGATCTCAGGGAAGTGCAGCTTCTGTTAACTCAGTGCGTCCAGAGCAGCTTTGTGGTCACAGGCAATTCCAGTCACCTGATGATACTGCTGAGTAGGAAGACTGCCAAAAAACACGGGTGCCTCAAAGCTCACAAAGACCCTGAAAAACCAAGATCCCACCAGATGTGGGTGCAGGAGGCACAGGGAACTGTGAAGACAAGTCCCATGCCAGGTGGCTGCACCCTGTTGACTCAGGTACAGGCTCCTGCCTCAGAACAGGGGGTCACTGTTGCTTAGAGCAGTGGCTGCCCCTGCCCCTGCCCCTGCCCATTTGCTCTCTGGAGCTGAACTTCCTTCTCAGCTTATGGGGATTGGATGGGGTGCTTGTTCCAGACCTCAGAATCTGGAGGTCTTTTTTTTTTTTTTTCTGCAGATCTTTAACAGGACTGACTGGCCTGAACACAGGTTAAGCCAAGAACATCAACTAACAAGTTACAAGTTTCCCAAACACAATATTGTTCAGCTAGAGGTGGCAGGAGGTCTCTGGAAGGTGTGTGGGGGCTGAGGAGAAGCATGAATTGCTCCCTACTGCTGGCTGAGGCTGGCCACCAGAGGCTCAACCTCTCAACTCACCCCGTGCTGCCAAGGTGTCAGCTACAGGCCACTTCCCTTCCTACTCCTGGCAGCTTCAGACTCACACCACAATAACCCCAAACCAGGGACTTGGTTTTTAGAGGAAAACATTCACATATACACACTCAGTTTGGGCTAGTGAAGGTTGAATGATTTGTCACGGGATGTCTAGGAGAGGTCAGATAGTGTCTTACCATCCACTCAGCCCTCTTCACCAAACAACTTCTGGGCTGGCTCCAGAAGCTCAGCTGCTGTCAGCCACAGCAGCCAAGCATCCAAGTCCATCTCCAGGACCTAGAGCTGCCACTTTCAGCCCTATTTGGGCAGCTAGTTCTGGTGAACTATCATCCACTAGTGGTGCTGCACACATTAGGCCCAACGGACTTACTGGTACACAGGTTTGAAGGAGCAGCAGATGTCAGAATTATTCCCTATGATGTCAGAACTGCCCCCACCTGGGAGTGCTGCTGTACCGGTGTGCCCCAGTGCTGGCTTCGAGGTCCCCAGGCTGCCCATGAATTTTGGCCAGCAGCCAGGTAAGTGCAAATGCAAGTGGAGTACACAGGGGGACAAGGTGAGAAGAAGCCTGTGTCTTAAAGCTACCTGTCACAATCTGTTCTTGGAAGTTGGGCGTGGTGGTACACGCCTGTAATCCCAGCACTTGGGAGGCTGAGGCAGGAGGATCGTTGTGAGTTCGAGGCCAGCCTGGGCTACATAGTGAGCTCAGGGCCAGCCTGAACTGCATAGTGAGACCCTGTTTCAAAAAGAAAAAAAAAAATCTGTTCTTGGACAGCAAGGAATGAAGGTCCTACATCCTTGAGGCTGCTGTGGCAGCCAAGCCCTTCTTAGGCCCCAGGAATGCCCAGGCCAGGACTGGCAGTGGGACTTAATGTCTCCCATGATGTGAGGTTTTGGGTGCATAGGGCTGGTGATCATATCACAAGCTCACAATGTTGAATATCACAGCAAGCTACTCTTACAGGGGAGCCTGGCAGAAACAGCCTTGAGACCACAGGGTTTTCTAGAAGAGCAAATGAGAAGGAGTCACACCGCAAGAACACTGCTGTATTCTGTGCCTTCCCTGGTGCCCAGCAATTGAGGATGAGCTGGGGTCTATAGGTGTGGTCTTTCCCTGAAGATGAGGCTGTCTTCCTGGGTCAATGGTGTCCAGCCTGGGTGGTGACCTGGGGGAGGGAGATGGAGCTGTGCCCCACTGCCCCCCTACACTTCTACAGCAGTTGCTTCTGCACTGCACAAGACTGTGACTTAGCACTTTTTTTTTTTTTTTGAGACAGGGTCTCTATTCACAAGTGGCCTTGAACTCACTGTGTAGCCCAGGTTGCCCTTGAGCTTGTGGTGATTCTCCTGCCTCAGCCTCCCGAGTTCTGGGATTAGAGGTATATGGCACCACAACCAGCTTTTGTACCCTACCCTGGCCAATAGTCCCATTCTGGAAGTTAACCTGTTGACTAAACTCCAGCCACAGCTGTGGACAGCGGACCACAGGGGGTGGGAGGGGAAGTGGAGAAAGGCTCCAGTGCTCTCCCCGCCCTGCTGAGCTTTTTCAGGATGGCAGGTTTGTAACCAGTGCCCCTACAGAACACGGAATCTGCCAGGTGCTGCACAGCCTAGAACCTAGAGAACTATGGCCTGCCTAGAGGAGCCTCAGGCCAGATACTCAGGCAAGAGGGTTGGGACATCATATATGTGAGAATCTCAGGAGTCATTGTTTAGCACCTACATTCATTTTGTCACCTGCAGCGCCCTCCCAAATTTGCTCACTTCCTGTGGCACAAGCGCGAGGAGAATGAGTAGTGAAGGTGACCAGCTGGAGGCTGAGGCAGGAGTGGATTATGCTTCTGTACAAAGCTGCCAGGGCTGTTCTTCGGGTCAGATTCGACCTCTGGAGAGGTTGCCCTGCTTGGGAACCAGAAGGTTCATCCAGCCAGATCACAGCTCAGCCTGTGAGCACCTCAGGTCGGCCCTTACCTAAGAGGGCTCCCCAGGATCCCCTCTTGTTATAGTATACCCTGTCCAGCCTATCTCCGAGGGTACTTCCGCAGCACCTTGGGACCCTTGCACACCTTCCCTGTGCTGCATGCTGCACACTGGGCCTACAGAGATTCATCCAGTTTCTTTTGTGAGCTTCTCGGCATCATACAGTCAGGCTGTAGGAGATAGAGCCTCATCAGAAGGAAAAAACTTTAGAGAGTCAGCTCAGTGGAGAAATTGCAGCCCAGAGATGCAGAGCAAGTGCTCAGCCTGAAGCGTGGCCACTCTCTGAAGGATCCCCCCTCGGACCTACCCTCTAGCTGCAGGCCATCCAAGCTGAGAGAGGAGGATGCTGTACATGTATGTAGCCGCCAGGTGGCCAGGAACCCTGAGAGGGAGGATACCACCCTAAGCTCTGCCCAGACCACTGAGTGCTTAGGTGGTACGGTAATGATGAGGATGGGGAGGACATGCAGGCTTTGCTGCTGTGAAAGTCATGATGGGGAAGGGCAGGTGCCACCTGGGTCCTCTGAGGATGCTGGCTGCAGGAGTGGATGCTGGGGTTCCTGTGGTGGGGAGTGCTCTGGGACCTGCTGCCCATTAGCACAGGTGCTATGGACTTCCAAGCCTCAGTGGGTTTTGCGTGCTGCCAGGGCTGTTGAGTGGATGCAATCTTGGCACATAGATAGTCCTCGCGGAGTTCCTGCTCAGCAGGTTCCCGGGCGCTCCCCTCCACTTGCCTTACAAACGACACAACTCTAAATAACTAAAACTTAAGAAAAGGACGCAGAATTCCTTTATTCGTTCAGATCTTTATTCTCCGCCTTTGTTGTGTCTCCACTGAGTAGCGTTGCAGGGATGGGTCTCTAGGGCGGCGTGGGGCTGCCTGACCCACGTGGGCCGCTCCGCTGCTGCTCGCTGGAACCAGGCGGGTTAGGGGTGGCGCGCGACTGTGCATAGAAGGGACCGAGTCTTGTTAACGAAGTTTCCTTACTCGGGCCGGAAGGCCAGAGCTCCGCCCAACAAGCTGAGCAAGTGCCGTCCATTGAGGATATCGTTTACTTCCGTGTTGGGAGATCCTGTCCAAGTTGAAACCGGAAGGGGCATGTCCCGCAGAGGGCCGCCCATGTGACGCCACAAACTACGCAGCCATCTTGGAGAGGGTCAGCGACACGGTAGTGGGTGTAGCAGCCATTTTGGGTTCGGGCATGGATCCAAAAGGCGGTCACTATCCTAATAAAGCCTAGTAGTAGACATTCCAGGGCATGGGACATAATGTTGGGTTGAAGAGTCACATGCATTTGTGTTAGATTTCTGCAGTCTTACGTATCAACTATTTCAAAGATCAGGAAAGCCGTAGGCCTATGGGAGTGGATGCTGGGAAGGATGCCTAGCTCCTTGTGTGGTTTTCACTGTAGTCTTGCCCATCTGTGCACAGCTCAGGATAGAAACTGCCAAGAGAACGAGCCAGGTGGCTCCCACGCTGTCTTTGAGCTTGCCACTCCCAGAGGACGGGAGGCCAGGGCTGCCAAGATGCTTTTGAATGGCGGGTCAGTAGGAATATGCTTACCCTGTGAAACACAGTTCCTAGGGGCTATGGTGGCACCTGCAGGAGGTGCTGCTAAAATCACCATGTTACCTTGGCAGCGGTCAGGAGAGAGAGAAAGGCCAGATCCCCAAGCTACAGGTCAGCTGATACTGGCTTGTTTGGGCTGCTTCTCCTGGGGAGGTCAGATAAGCAACATGGTCTTGAGGCAGGAGACAAGGGTCCCAGGCTTTCCACCCATGGAAGCCCCAAACACCTTGCAACTGGCTATCTACGTCACGTGCCACAGGCTTCTCTGGCTGCTACTTGCTTTGGCTGTAGTTGCTGACCTTAGGGGACCTATCCCAGCTGACTGTGCCCTGTAGTCTCTCTAGATGATGCTGCCCCTTGCAGCCATTCTCCATTATGCCAAGGGCAGCCCCTCCCCTACCCATACAGGCAGTCTGACACTGCCTATGCAAAAACCCCTCTCTTCCTGTGTTGACAACCTTCCCATATTCTTGGTGGATTCAGCCTATGTGCTATTTGTTTTTGAGGCAGAGTCTCCCTTTATATTCCAGGCTGGCCTTGAACTCACTTGTAGCCCAGGCTGGGCTCAAATTCACATTGATCCTCCTACTTCAGCCCCCTGATAATGGGTGGATGATAGGTGTAAGCAACCATATGTGGCTGTGTTGTTCATCTTTATGCTGTGGCATAAGTCCTAATAAAGCCTCTTTCCGGATGGCATATTCCTACCTATTCATGATTTCTATCTGGTGGAGAGCATGCTGAGCTGATACACTAAGAGCTGGTATACCATGGTTGCCAGTGGTGAAAACTGGAGTGGCTTGAGCTGCTAACGCTGAAGACAGCTGGCAGTTGGAGAGCGACAACAAAGACTATCTGGGCACCATCATCTGCGGCTGGTAGCTTTTGGCTCTAAGTGGCAAGGAAGGCTGCTAGCACTAAAAGAGCTGATAGCTACTGGCATTTAAAGCACAGGGCCATTAGCATTAAAAGAGCTAAATTTGCTAATTCATGATTTCTATATAAATTGAGCAAGAACCCTCAGCTCATTGTTAAAATCTTGGTGAACCTAATGGGAACTCTTCCTTTTAGACAATGGTAGCAATCATAGCAGATTCAAAAACAAGCCCACATCTGGTTTCTATCTTACTTATAGTGAAGAATCCATGCTAGGTGGTGACAGTTTCAGTGGATGATATGGAGCTTTAGTGAGTGACTATGTTTTGGTTTTAGTCTGTTCTTCAGGAGCTTGGTCCAAAACAATGGCCTCTCCTGATTTTTGTTTAACATGAGGGGAGACTCTGAAATGCCTAATTTGTTTCTGGTTCTTTGTTTCTGCTTTCCTCAGCTCTTTTCTGTGTATGAAACTAAGCTCCTCTATCCAGCTCATTGAAACGTTCCATTTTATGAAATAAAGTGGGCTGCTTTTTTTCCTGAAAAAAGCTGGAGAGGGCCCCAAAGAGGTTAAAACTCTGTCTAGTGGATACAGAGAGAGGGTCAGGCCAAAGCTCTCAAGCCCAGTGCTTTAGTGGAGCCTCTGAAAGGCTTCTATGTTTCAGGGCTTCCTAGTCACGCTGGAAGGTGAAATTTTCAAAGAGATACTTGCCCACCCCAGCCTGCAGAGGTTAGTGAGGTGGTCACCCATCTTCTTGATAAGCTTCTCTTCTTCCAGAAAGCATTTCTCCAGGCAACCACAGAAATGGGAGTCTGATTGGCAGAACATAAGGCATCAAGATCCAAAAGAGCTTGATTTAGGTTCTTCTCCAGGGTCAGGGTGGCTTTTATGACATTCAGGGTTTTACCCCACTCATCATTACAAGATTTCTGCACATTCTAGAGGAGAATGTGGCTGCCATTCTGGCTTTGCATCTTCAGGAGATGCTCAGCACCCTGGCGCTTCTTGGCCAACTTGCAGAGGTGGCCCATGCCCTTCAGGGTCACATTGTCACACTTGAAAAACGGTAGAGAGGGGTAGGTGTAGGAGGTCTGCAGATGCAAATTGATAAGGTGGTTGATAGGAATCTCCACCGTGGTGGAATAATTCTGATGAATCTCAGAGGCCATGGTCGGTCAGCAATAAGGAGGTACCTGTGGAGAATGGTGTTAGGTGGTCCTGGAAGCAGAAGATGTGTGAGAAGATGGTCTTGGTGGTTGTGGCTGGAAAGGAGACCAGATGGTAAATGAAAGATGAAAAAGAGGGAGTGTTCAGGTCTGTTATGACCAAACATTGTTGAAATAAGAGTCAGGTATGTAGGACTTCTGGATGCACTGCTCACAATTCTAGAATTAAAAATAAATGTCAATTAAGATCTTTGAACTCAAGTGTGCTGTAATTTTGTTGTTTAACACTGGTGTGCTCCAGTGTGGGCCACCTGCTTCCTGGATTCTAAGGACAGCTGTGATGGTCATCCAGTGGAATTTTTAGAGGCCCAGATGGGAAGGCACTGCAAGGGAGGGGTACAGGATAGGCTTGGGGGACTCAGGAAGTGTCCCAGGAAACTAAGCCAAACAAAGTACTAGGCGCTTCTCACCCTCAGCTTGGAGCCTCTGGGCTCGTGCAGGCTCAGACCCATGGAGGGTTTTCTCTTGCAGCTTTCAGAGCACTCAGGACTCTGGAATAAGGGAGTGGTGCTGGGACTGTCACTTGGCTGTTGGCTACCCACAGTGAATCTCCTGCATGGAGTATCCTATGGCTGTGTGACCTTCTGGGGAGACTTGGTCCTCAGGCACACTATATGTGGGTGATGACTGGCAGGTCATTGCCATCAGCCGGGAGGCAGCATGGCATGTGGGATGGACATTTAGTGGGGCATGGCTGCAGGATGGCCCTGCCTCTTGCTAGTTGGATGACATGGCTCACCCTTCTGAGCTCCCACCTGCTCATTTGAGAATGGGAAGAGCCATCCCACCTGGAGCTGACCAGAGGGCTAGCCAAGGTGTTGTGTGTAGAGCTTGTATTGTACCCATGGGTGAACATCATTAAAAACAGCATCAATGTACATGAAACGCTTAGCTATGGATGAACTCAAGTGGAAAATACTAGTTAGGCCAGGGGTCATACACTTCTCAATGGAATTTTTCTGTTGCTCTGAAATTATATTTAAGATTCAAAGATGAGAAGAGAAGGGCTGAGTGGTTCCATTAATAAGGCCACAGGATATTGGCTTCAGGCATCTTCCAGGTCTTACACACAGGCTGGCAGACTCACTGGCTGGCAGGGATCAGACCTTGTTAGTTCCTAGCATGATCTGTGTGTTGGTTTAGGGTTATTTTTGCAAGGTGAAACAATATACAAAAGAGTGCAGGAAACCTGTCCACACAACATAGACCAAGAATCCAGCGGAGGGCCTGGATCCTATGATAATGTCCTGCATGAATCCAACTTAAGATCTAGAGTTCATAACAGTGCTTCCCACAAATTCACCTGGAAGCCCAGAGCCCATAATGATATCTCACGCAGACCTGTTTCACGGATCTATGCTGGGAAAGCCCAAAAGTCAATAGTAGAATCTAGAAAGTCTGTGCCAGCAGGCTGAGGGATCTGCACTAGAGTCAGGAAGCAACGCTCAGAAGAACCAGAACTCCCTGCAAAAGTAACACAGCCATCCTCAGCAACAGTGAAGTTCCAAGCTCCTCCAGTGATCAAGATGACCAAGTTCCCATCAGGGAAACCAACGCAGCAAGCTTCTCTAGGAGACTGGCAGTGCACTGTCTTTCCCTCCAGAGCCAGGAAGCAATGCTCATAGTGAGGACCTGAGCTCCCCCAAAGTGGGCCAAAGCCTTTCTCAGTGCCAATGAGGTCCTGAGCTCCTTGGAGGATGAAAACAGCTAAATTCATCAGGAAAGCCAGCATGATGGGCTCCTCCAACAGAGCCAACAGCTCCTTACAGCATCCACCAGTGCCAACAACCTTTCTGTGCTCCCAACAGCCTCCCTCTCCTTCTCCAGTTGTGCCTCTTATGCTACTGGCAGCCATCCCCAGGCGGGCCTCCCATACTGAGCACCGTGCTTGCTCAGTTCAGCTCGGGGTTATAAATTGGCCACCAGTCATCAATCCACTATAATCTGTGCCATTAGATGTCAAGATCACCTCTAGAGACACTGAAAATGCTGCAGCCTGGCCCCTCCCCAGTGAACACAGTGATGTGGGAGGTCTCTGAGAGCAGCAGGGCAAAGAGAGGCCAGGGTCAGTGGATACTCAGTCTCAGGAGCGGGCAGACAGCCACTAGCCTAGACCAATAGCCTCATGGCTCCCAGGGCTGAAGACCTGTTCCAGACCTAATGCATAGAAATGGGTTGGTCAGAAATGATCCTCAAAATCTTCCACCTAGGACCCCCACCTCCACCTGTCCCAGGGCAGGTGGAGAAAGGAATGAGCAGGTATGTCCTGCCATTGGAGGCAGTCGTGCACAGAAGAGCCCACAGACCAACGCATGGAGAGTGCCAGCCAAGGAAAGTGGCCTTGAAAGGGAAGAGGATCTTAAAATAGGCATGTTTAAATTCTCAGGGAGGTAAATGAGCAACAAGAATCCAAGAAATAAGAACAGGGATATCTGCAAAAAGAACAAGGAGCCATCTTAATGCGAGAGATGTCATCATGGTAATAAAAATTTTGCTGATGGGTGAAGGAAGAGTGGACGAACAAGGAGAAGCTAGACCTGAGAAGAAGAGGTGGACCGTGTGGAGGAGACACTGCCCAGGTGAGACGGGAGCTGGTGAGGGTGCTGGGGATGAGTTTGGCGGGCATGGGAAGGGCGGCGCAATAATGTCTGAGGGTGTCTGCCCCTGAAGGGGAGTGTGAGAGAGCTGAGCCTGGAGAGCCCAGGGGAAGCCAGAGCAGAATAAACAGGCCCAAACCTACCCTGGGCACAGTCAGACCCACCCAGGAGGACGAACAAGTCCTACAGAAGCAGAGCTGAAAATGTCTCCAAGGTAAGAATCGCACCACAAGCAGAACAAAAGCACCTACAGTCGCCACCTGCAACCCCCAGAGTGGCTTTCCTAGGGCAGTTCTGTCCACAGGGTCCTGGGCAGATGAATCACCTGTGGTCTCCATGAGGGCTGCAGTATGCGGCCGGCTGGGGCAGGTGATTAGGCAGCACAACATTGGACACACAGGATGGGCAGCCCCGGGGGCCAGGGTGCCCAGGGATACCTCAGGTCTGTGCTCTCTCTCCTGGCCTGGAGCCTGGTGCTGGAACTCTGGGGGCTGGGTAGCATATGCCCTGCTGCCTTCAACGTAGCCACAAGGTGGAGCTGCAGGCCCGAGGATCCTTGCTTCCTTCCACAAGGATTGGCTCAGGCTGTCAGACTCTGGTCTTTTTTTTTTGGTTCTTTTTTTTTTTTTTTGGCGGTACTGGGGATTGAACTCAGGACCCTGAGCCTGCTAGGCAGGCGCTTATTCCACTGAGCTATATCCCCAGCCCCCAGACTCTGGTCTTAAGACCTTTCACACTTAAAAAATTTTTGAGTTCATGTGTATGTGGGTAATCTCTGTGGATAGTCCTTATTCTATTAGGCATTGGAAGAGAACAATTTTTTTTGTGTCATACTGGGGCCACTCATGGGCCAGTGAGCTATATCCCTACCACCCTCCTCAATTTTATAAATTTTATTTTGAGGTAAAGTCTTGCTTTGTTAGCCTTGCTCTCATGATCCTCCTGCCTCAGCTTCCTGCATAGCTGTGATTTTACAAGGGTGTGCCACCACACCTGGCTTGCCGATCTTGTTAAATATAGGTTCCAGGGGCAGCTCAGTGGTAGAATACGTGCCTAGCATGTGCAAGGCCCTGGGTTCACTAGCAACACATACGCACATGCACATCCAGTGGACAATGTGGGGGGGCTGAGTTGGCATTTCTTTTTTGTTGGTGGTGGTGTTTTGAGACAGGGTTTCACTATGTGGTTCAGCTTAGTCTTTTTTTTTTTTTTTTTTTGTGGTACTGGGGATCGAATCAGCTTAGTCTTGAATCACAATGTAGCCCAGGTTGACCTGCAGCTCATAGCAATCTTACTGCCTCAGCCTCCTGAGTGCTGGGATTACAGGCATGTGCCACCACGCCTGGCTGACTTGGCATTTTTAACCTGCTCTCAGAGGTACTTACTTTTGGCAGCAAGCGATCCAGTGACCTGGAAGAAGTCATATTTCTCTGAAGTTGCTGACACTCAAACCTCTTTTCTGTGGAGTATACTATGGTCACTTTTCTGCTAAGTTTTCTCAATTTGGGGGTTCATTTATTTATTTTTGTAGGAAGTTACTAAATTTGTCTTGATTTCCAAATGTTACTATAGAATTGCTACTCATTTTTCTTAGATAATTCTGTTGACTCTTCTTCTGCTTCAAAGGTAATTGTGTATTGTTTGGTTTTGTTTTTGAGATATTGTCTTGCTATGTAGTTCAGGGGAGCCTTGAACTCACTATGTAGCCCAGGCTGACCTTGAACTGTCAGCAATCCTCCTGCCTCAGCTTCCCAAGTACTGGGATCATGGGCATGTGCTCCTATGCCTGGCTGATAATTGTGTATTTTTTCTCACTAGGTTATTAGCTATTAGTAAGCTTAGAAATGTTCACTGATTTTCCAGAGCACTGGACATTTGGGTTATTTATACTTTCTGCAGGCTTGTGCTTTCAAATGTGTGAATTTAGTAGTTTGGAGAGTATGGTGTCGAACCCCCAGGCATTCCTTGAGTTCCCTCGCTAACTTCCTAACTCCCAGAGTCCCCTCATTTCCGAACTCTTAGTGCCCTCTGCTCCTGTCCTGCCACAAGTTCCCCCTTTCCTTTGCATTGTTTCCCAGATGGTTTGTGGTTTTCAGCTTTGATATTCTCTTGGTTCAGCAGTAGTTTGGAGTTCTCACCTCTAAATTTTGCTGGTCATCTCTGCACCATCTCTGTCCAGTTTTGTTGCACCAAGACCAGAGAAAGTGAGGCTGGTGGGTCAGGGTGGAAGTGCTCTGTGTGACCAGTAGTCTGGCTGCTCTCTGGTGAAGCTCTGTCCTATCCATGGACTTGAGCTGTGGCTACATTCTCAGGCTCTAGGGGCTGGGGATATAGCTCAGTGGAATAAGCGCTTGCCTGGCAAGCTCAGGGTCCTGAGTTCAATCCCCAGTACCGCAAAAAAAAAAAAAAAAAGATCAGGCTCTGGATGCCAGTCTTCAGGCAGGCGTCAAGGTCAGAGTCAGGGATCAGAACACTGGGCATGAGAGTGAGTGGCTGTTGGGCTCCTGGGTTGGGGAGCAGAGTCTCTGCTCTGGCAGGGGCTGCTTGGTCTCAGTAGCTGGCTCTGTCCTGGTTTGGTGTTCTCTGGCCACAATGCAGGAGCAGACCTGCCTGCCAGTCCCCAGGTTGGCTGTCTTCAGGTGGTCTATGGGGACATGCATTCAGCCACTTCCCAGAAACCCCCTGGCCTCTGCTCTGCTTACTTCCTTGAGGCCTCTTCAGGGCTGCTTTGACTTGCTTTGCCTCTTCAGCTCCAAAGCGGCTTTGAGGATCCAGCTTTGGCTGGCAAAGGCTCAAAGCCACTGGGAACAAAGCAGGATGCTGGTAAGGTGGTTTGTGGTATGTGGCCAGCTCCTCCAAGGGTGAAGGGCAGGTGTACACGATGGGCAAATAGATGTATGTGGGTGGGGAGGTCGGGGAAGACCAGGAGGTGAGGAGACAGGGGCTGGGGGACCAACACCCTCCACTCCCCTCTGGTAAAGAGCTGTTTCCTCACTAGAAAAAGCGCTTTTGGCTCCCTTCTCCACTGACAAGTCCTTCGTGAGTGATGGTGGTGTCTTCTGGCTTTCAGTAGATGTCCTTAATGTTCTCTGGCCTTCCGTCCCTGTCATCCCTTGGACTCGGGTTGGCAGACAGTTTTATGGTCCCTGTCTGCAGGATCCACAGCCCCAGCAGCCCCCAGGGCAGGGGTAGGACATAGTTGCAGTGTTTCTTGCTGTTTCTCTGGCATTTTCTTCTATGGCCCCCATTTTCTGCAGACCCCAGTCTGTCTGCAGCCTGACCTGGTGGCCTCCCAGCTGGGGTTTCCTCCAGCATTTAGAGCAGGAAAGAAGCAGCCCTGCTCCCCAGGAATTGAACTTCTGTGGTTTGTCTCCTGAAAGGCAAACTAAATGTTGAAGCAGCTCATCTGGATCCCTTCAGCCGGGCCGAACAGCCACACCTTCCCGTGTTGACTCTCTTGCCTGTCCTCCCCCAGCAGGGGCCCCAGAGCTTCTGCAGTGTGCAGTGCGGGCTGTCTACCTGTCTGCTGGAGCTCAGACCTGTAGGTGAGGAGCAGCGGTAAAACCAGGTGCCCCTGCTGACTGGGTACCATAGCTCACTGTGCCGCAGAGCTGTATGTACTGCCCGAGTTGCAGAGACAGGGCTTGTTTTGGCGGCAGACTGCCTGCTTTTGTACTCTGGTGTCACCTCCTTCTGTATGCCTTGAAATTTTGGTACCCTGGCTTCCTCATTTCACAAGGTGTGAGGATTACGTAAATCAGTGCCATGTAAGTCCAGCCAGTGTTGACACTGGAGACATGTTTCAGACGACAGTGGTGAAGATGGTGGTGGTGGTGGTGTCGATTGTGAATATTCTGTTTGTGGCATTGATGGCATTCATGGTGAAGATGGTGGTGGTGGTGGCATTGAGGATGGCAGTGGCTGCGTTCTGGGCCTCACTGTCTTGGCTGCAGCAGGTCCTCAAGGATACCAGACTTCCAGTCACCTGACTGTGTATACAGAATACATGTGGGCCTATAACACACCACTCCACTTCATGGCCTTACAGTCATGTCCCTTAAATCTGAAAATAGACATATAAAGAAATATCCTAATGGGTCCCACTTAAAAACAAGCAAACTGTGTATGAGTTTAAACAACGAAATGGAACTCAGAGCTGATTGTTGAGGGACAGAGGGGGTTGTTGCCAGGTTGGTGCATATGTGTGTTAACTTGCTAAAATTTTTGGGCCCATAGATGTCCAAGCACGTGTCTTCTATGCCTGCCATTTAGGGAACTATCCTTTCTACTACAAGTAGAAGGGAGTCTGGCATGTTATTGTTCCTAGTAAGTTAAGTTGTCAGATGCCCTGGATGCTGAAGGGGCAGGATAGGGCATCAAGCACAAGCCAAAGACCCAAATGCTTCTCCAGGTCTGCAGGGTAGTAGAATTACCAGGGCAGGAAGCAATCCGCTGGAGGGATTCTATCTGAGGATGCCCTGTGGCTTTCGTTTATGTAGTGGAGCCTGAACCATGGGGTCCAGCTTGGCCCTGAAGCTGTGCATGTCCAGCCCCTACTGTCCTCGTCTTTGTGGGCGTGCTGGAGTGCTGACCAGTGCGGTTCCCCCTTTACTCCACACATACTCCCCTCCTAGTGCTTCCCCCGGGGGGGTGTTTACATTTTCCCTTGAGATATGTGGGGTTGGAACTGTGGGGAGAATTAGGTCCAAGCCTGTGAGCAGCAACCCCGCAGGCCCTGGAGGACGTGACTGTGGCACCAGGTGGTGGGGCCCTGTGTCCTGGTTTAGGTCCTTGAGGGACTGAGATCAGCCAACTGGGACCTGTCACTTGGGTCTGAACTTTGAATTGAGGGTGACTTTGAGTTGAAGGTGGTTGTGAGTCCAGTCAGCAGCAGGAGGAAATTCGGCATGTCCCTGGCTGGCCCAGAGCAGCAACGTCTGGGAACCTGGCTGCCATCAGTCTTGGGGCATCTGTCCCCCAGACGAGAATGTGAATAAAGCCCACCCAGTCTTCTCCTGGGCAGTTTCTGGCCTGGAGGAGGCAGAAAGACCACCACAGACCACCTGTGTCCTCTCAGCTTTTCTCATCTCTCTGTTGTCCCCTCAAAGCACACTGGTGTTTCCTGTAGACTTTTGCTTTGTTCTGCCCAGAAGAAGCCTTTTCTCCCTGCTCTGTCAGGTATACAAGTCTCTAGTTTCAACTGTTGTTCTATGCTGCTCAGGGCTGTGAACTTTGTGTGATTAGTTCTGCAGGAACAGCCATCTTCCACTTCTTTCCACCTTCTTTTGAATGAAAAGGATGTGCGTGTGAGTAAGTGTGTGTATGTGTGTATGTAGGGAGAACAGCAGCTTGTAGGTGCAGGCGGTGCTCGGGTGATCTGAGTGTCTGCTGGGTTCCCCTCCCTCAGGTTCTAGGCCCGGGTGCCATCCCTGCCAATCTGGGCCTCCCTTTGAGGACAGTTTCCCCTACAGCCAGGGTAAAGCCCACCCCCCACTTGGCTGTCTCCACCAGGTGGGGCTAGAGTGAGTTTTGCATGGCTGGTCGATGTCTTCATAGAATCCCCGGGGGATTCTAAATTCAGTCACACTCTCTAAATTTTCATTAGGAGCTTTCACTCGGAGAGGATGATGGATTCAATTTTATTATTGGAAAGAAGCCAGATAAAATTAGATGCCTCTTTTAGTCCCTGCCCCACCTCACCTCTCTGTTCTCTCCTCAAATCTTTCTTTTTTTCCCTGGACTCTTGCGAACAGGTATCTGAGAATGTTTATTCGCTAAAAGCAATCGGGTACTATGCACCTTTCTGTTTTTATTTTGAGTAGGTTCGCTGTTGCTCCAGCTTTGAGTCAGGGAGGGTTTCAGTCATTCTCTGTGGGACCTTTATGGTTTCTTGTTTCTTTTTTCTGTACTAAGGATTGAACCTGGAACCTTCACACTGAGCTACATCCTTAGACCTTTTAAAAATTTTTAAAAAGTTTTCGAGACAGTCTTGCTAAGTTGCTGAATCGCCCAGGCTGGGTTCAAACTTGTGATCCTTCTGCCTCAACCTCCCAGAGTATTATAGGTGTGTGCCACCATGAGTAGCATTTGTGGTTTCTCTTCAGTAAAACTCCACTGAGGTTTTTTTTTTTTTGTCTTTTTGAGACAGGGTCTCACTATGCAGTTCAGGCTGGCCTTGAGCTCACTTTGTAGCCCAGGCTGGTCTCAAACTTGCAACTATCCTCCTGCTTCAGCCTCCCGAGTACAGGGATTACAGGCGTGTGCCACCACGCCCGGCTTTCCCTTGAGTTTTATGGCTGCAAGCTAGTGAAATGTTTCGCTGCACTAGAGGAATTAATTCCTCAGTGGTCTCTCCTTTCCCCTTCTGAGCGCTCTCTCTCTCTCTCTCTCTCTCTCTCTCTCTCTCCCTCTCCCTCTCCCTCTCCCTCCCTATTTCTCTTTCTCTGATGTGGTCAAACTGCTCCTCATCCAGTGAAATAGGATTAAGGCTCTCTCAGCAATGATTTGATTCCTGATTGTCTCCATGTAGGACAGGTGGGTCCCTCTGTGCTCTGCACGGATAGACATCACGTGAAGGGACAGGCGGCTCCCACAGGCCCTGGTTACTGGACGTTGGCATTAGCATGCAAGTCTTGATTTCTGTATATTAAAATTTTCACATGGATTTATTCAGCGGGGCCACAAACAGATTTTTAGGCAGCCTCCCCCCATCTCTTGCTCCATGCTGCATTGGAAGATGGTGTTACAGGGGTGGGGAGAGTCAGGGTGGCAGCCAGGGACCTTGGCACATTCTCCTGTTCGTGGCAGTTTCATGGGGAGGACCAGCATTAAGGAACAGGCCCCCTGGTCTGTAAATATTCTTCCATTTCTGCCTGAGCCTCTTTTTGTGGGGTGCTATCCTCCAGGCTATGGATTCCGAGAAACAGCACCTATGAAAAGCCCTTCCGGCTCCCAGGTTTTCAGTGTGTATCTTGGCAGTTGGAGAGAAAGAGTCATGAATGCTTTTATTAGTTTCTTGATGCTGTTTGAAGATGATATCACCAAAATCCTTTGCAGTGTTTTTGGGACCATGGATTGGAGGGACATTGGTGAAGGCAACTGTGGCCAGGAGAGACACCCTCTGCTCTTGGGTGCAAACGGAGGCCCCGGTCCTCCACTCCGCCCTCAGAGCTGGGCTGGGCCCTGGTCTGTCCTGCTGCCTAGTTGTTACTTGTTCTCATCCTCCATCATGCACTAAAGAGGTTACCTGTGGCTCCTGGGCTGGATGAGGTGAGCAGATGGGTCTCTACTCTTTGGGGCCAGTGAAGGGAGGCCCCGATGTAGGAGAACTACAGACATCAAGGTCAGCTATGATCAGAGCTACTGCTCACCACTGTGCTACTGGCCACAGGTGGCTGCTAGGCCTGGAATTGGGGTGCCTGACCCAGGTGCCCTGAGTGTGGGCTGCACACTGGACATGAAGGCCACGCAGCAATAATGAAGACAGTGAGTGACCTATCAGGTTGATCATGTGCTGAGATGTTACTATTTCAGTTTTTTCTTTAATTTTAAAAAAGATGTTACTATTTTATATATATTGGTTTAAGTGAGTGTAATAATGTCCATCTCACCTGATGCCCTTTTTTTTCTGAATTTTGGCTACTAAATGCCTATATTCACCTCTGTAGCTCATGTGGGCTGTGGGCAGAGCTGGGCAGAGCCACCTCTTGGCATATACATGCATACATGTACACACGCACACAAGCACACCAATGAGTCCAGCCAAGGTGGGGCTCCCGTGTCTGCTCCAGATGCCCCTCACCTGGGGTCATGCATGGTCTGTGAGGCCAACCACCTCCAGGTTTCAGGCTGGTAAGGTAGGGAATGTCTGTCTATCTTTCTTTTCTTCTTTCTTTCTTTCTTGTCTTGCTATGTAGTTCAGGCTGACCTTGAACTCACTATGTAGCCCAGATTGGCCTTAAGCTCACAGCAATTCTCTTGCCTCAGCCTCCTAAATGCTGGGATTACAGGCATGCAGCACCACACATGGCAGTGTCTACTCTTTAATCAAAAGATGTAATGTCCATTTCAAATTGCACCAGGTTAAGTGTAGTGGTCTAAGGGAGCAGTTGGCTACCCAGAGTGAACAGGGTGGGGTATATGATGTGGTCTTAGAGGCCTGGCATGTTCCTATGGGTGAACAGTGTGAATCTCATGCCCAGTGCTTGCTAAGTTCCATCCCACCTGGCTACCCTCAGTCTGGTATCTCTCCTTCCGTGACTTTGTCCCGGTCCCTTCCTTCCTGTCATGGGAAGCACACTGCAGGTCTCTGCAGGAGGGCTCTTCATGGACTTGCCTATTGCCAACCTTCCAGATGTCCCCAGTCCCCAGAGGTGTCAGGGCCACTGGACAGGGCTTGGTTTGCCTCATGTCCATGATCCTGGATGGGTCACCAGCTACTAGTTCTGCAGGTCTTCTGAGCCTCAAGGTGGAGGTGCCAGGCCAGACAAAGATACTGAGGCACAGGACAGGAAGCTGCTAACCATAGTGAAGCCCAGGTGAAGCCCAGGTCAGGCTCTGGAACCTGCACATATCACTCACTGCACATATGACAGCATGTGTACAGTACGTGTGTATACACACATACATACACATGTGTGCTGATGAACATACCTCCCCCGCATGCCACAGATGTTATGGGGTCCCTCATTCCTCTTTAGTGTCCTGAGGGAACATCCTATAAGGGCCTGGAAGGTGAGACCTAGCAGGGCCCAAGGAAAGCCTAGTGTCTTCTGGTGGGACCATGCATAGCTAAGGCCATGGGAGCCTCACTATTCTTGGAGGGGCCTGGACGCTGGGCTTGAGGGCAGTGACAAATCGGAGTAGGAGGGGCTGTGCTATGCCATCATCACAGCTGGAGGGGATAAGAGCTCACCTTTGCCTGCAGAGCCTTGCCCTTGCGAAGACCTCAGGTGGGATCTATACCCTCTGAGGCTCCTACATGCTATGCTGGATTCATCGATGCTTCAAAATGGATTTGGTACATTTAGTAGGTGGCTTTGGTGTATTTACTTCATAAGTTGTACAGCCCCATCTCTGTTTCCCTCTGTCTTAGTTACATTTCTCTCATTTATGAGACAAAATGCCCAACACCCCAAATTAAGGAAGGAAAAGTTTATTTAGCTCACAGTTTGTGGGGGTTTCAGTCCGTAATCAGCTGGCTCCAAGGCAGGGCGGCATGGGGGCATGGCAGAGGGGCAACAGTTCAAGGCAGCAGAAGGCAGCAGAAGATAGCAAAAGCAGCAAGAGCAAAAGGGGGAGAGCATGGCTCTTTTCCACCCTTACCTTGTAAGCAGGTTACCACCCTTTAGGGCAGGTGTAGCACTCAGGCAATCTCCATGCCCTCCTCTTGCACAGGATGAGGATGTTTACAAAGTAAGGACCCTGGCTCCCTGCTGAGTGCCTTAGTTAATGTTCTACACTTCTCAAGTTGACACAGTGTATCAATCATTACACCCTCTAAAGTGTTTTGTGGCCTGGAGAAAACCTCCTGGGTCATCTGGTCCCTCCTAGCCAGCACCTAGGGCTCTGCTTCCTGGCTGCACTCATGGCCATGGTTGGGCTCTCTCACTGGCTCCTTGTGTGAGCTCTTGATGCCCTGGCAGGTTGTTACCTCCCCTCTGTGGCTGGGGAGCACCTACCTGTGCACGGGCCATGCTTCTTGTCTGATCCTCTCATGGGACATTGGGCTGACTGTGGCGGGAGCCCTTGCCTCTTCAATGTACCCCTCTCATCCCAGTGACTATCTCCTGGTTCCCGGGGTGGTGTGTATGGGCACCTGTGGTAGGATCCTGGGGAGGAAGATGAGGTTATCTGAGGACTCAGTTGAGAACTTGCTGCCCTCTAACCTTTCTGGCTCAGTGAGGTGGGGGTCAGAAGGTTATAGGAGACCTTGGGCATGGTGTAGGAGGGTCCTGACCACAGGTTGGGGACCAGTGCTAGGTGGGCTTGCTGTTCCATAGAACCCTTTCCCCATCCATATCCTGAGAGGGGATGAGGTCCTGTCCTTCTGTCCCACCAGCCAGGGATAGTGGTTTGCCATATGCCCAGGCTGGTTTGGGCTCTGCTGGCCAGGAAGAGCAGGCAGTGGATTGTTACTGGGCTGATGGAACACCATGCAGGTCTCCCCAGATGGCTGTGAGCTCCGCACTGGGCTCCTGGTCTTCTGTACGGGGTGACTCTGGAAGGTGGAGTGACAAAGCCCCTCTCTCCCCCATTAAGACAGAGAAACAGGTGGATTCCTAAGCGGTGTTACACAATGACAGCTTGGGTGTCAGGGTCGCGCCCATTGCTGGACTCAGGCGACAAGATGTGATCAGGCTCCTGAGGCAGCAGGAGCAAGGCTGGCTGGGAGCTGCAGGTGTGCATGCGGCCAGCACATGATGCCTATGACTTTTTGGTCCCTATAACTGGGGTTCCTGGAGAGCCAGGCCAAGTGTCCACATCCACATCAGTGCAGCAGGTAGCAGAAAGAAGCCACTGAATGGTGACAAACACCTGGCTGTCAGTGGCCACAGAGGATGTGGAGTGATGCTGCACTTCACTGCTTACCTTTTACGCACATGATGAGCCATGTGCAGGCTTCTGTCTGGCTCATTGAAGGGAGGCTCAAGCTCCCATTGAGCCCTTAAAGGCGCCTTCCTGTGAACTCAAGATGGGCCCTGGGGACATCAGTTGAGAGGGGCCATGGGGGGCAAGCCTGAGGTGTCTGTGTCAGACAGTTTCTGGGGGTTAAACAGCAGTATCTGTCCCCTGGGTCTGTGGATGGGGAGGGGCGGCCAGAACGCAGCAGAGAAATCAAAGGCGGGCACACAGGCCCAGCTCTGGGCGGGAGAGGATGTGAGGGCTACATGGAAGCAGATGAAACAGCCACAGGAGGTGGCAGGTCAGATGGAGGCTCTGCAGGCAGCAGCAGGACCTCTCTATCCCTTTGATTGATCTCAGCAGGGGCTGCTTCTCCGCACAGGCCCCGGAGACTTCCTGCCCTGCATTGCCTCCCCCTCTTCCTTTATCTTATCTGTGGAGGTGAAGCTTCAGTACCAACAGTTTTGCAGCAAGTAACTCTGCACTCCTGACTCTGTGCAGCACTGTTCTGTCCTGTTGTCATCACCCCAAAGAGAACCCCAAACCCACAGTGGACAGCCCCATCCCTTTACCTCTGTGACCACCAACATGCATCTGCCTGTGGATGTGTCTGTCATAGATGTTTCACGTTGTGGGGCCACACTGTGTGTACTCTGTGTCTGGCTCTCAGGGAGCAGCATGTTATCCAGTTCTATCATGAGCAACAGATGTCAGCACCCCTTTCTAGGGCAGAGGAGGCTCTATGTGTGGCTGAACTGACTTTGTTCAACTCTAGATGGATGCTTGAGTTGTTTCTGCTTTTGGCTGTTGTGAACAGCTGCTCTGATCGTTCATATACAGGTGTCACGTGGACATTTCATTTTCCTTGGGCACATGTCTTAGAGGGGGATGGCTTGGCCATGTGGCCACTCTGTGTTTAACTTTTTTTGTTTTGAGGGGTCAGTCTGGAGATTGAACCCAGGGCCTTTGGAATGAGGTACATCCCCAGCCTTTGGAAAAAATAATTTTTTTTTTGAGACAATGGCCCACTAAGTTGCCTGGGCTGGGCTCAAATTTGCAGTCCTTCCACCTCAGCAAGAGTGCTGAGGTCACCAGCATGTGCTCCTGTGCCTGGCTCCTGCATTTAACTTGGGCTTGTTTGCTCTTTAGGGTTTCCTTCTGTCTCCCCTTGGGGCAGCACCCTCCTACAATGCATGGGTGACTTGCCAGCATGTGTGATCTAAAACTCCTCTGGACACCTAGAGTTGGCCTGAGGAGGTGGGTATGAGCCTGGGGTGGGGAGGGATGTCTTGCATAAATTGTGCTCACTACGCAAGATGCCAGGAGATCAGCACAGCACTGATGCTTCCTTGGAAGAGGATCACTGGCCCAAATGCATATGCCACAGTGCATTTCGGGTTCCCTATTCATTTTGGGGCTCCTTGTGGTCATGTGTGGATTGAAAACACATTGTGGTTCTCTGCACATAGACACCAGTGCTACTTGTCATGAGAGAGTGTATGGTGCTGACATGGGGGAAGTCTTGGGGACCTGAATGTGAGCCAGAGGGGGTCTGTACCCAGAGCCTGCTCCCTGCCTTGTCACGGGCTCTCAGGCACCCACTGCCATCCATGACAGCATCATCTGCTGCCTGAGACATCTCCCAAGATGTACTTGCTGCCTGGGCCTCCAGTCTGTACCCTCAGCCATGTGAATCATCTCCAACCATGTGGTCCAAGCAGGGCCAGAATTAGTCCATGGGTGTGTCCTAACCCACTCCTGAGCATGTGGGCATCCAGGTTGCTCTGAAACGCTCCAGGCCAATCTCCACCAAGACGGATGGTAGAGGATATGGTCCTGCCGACAGGAAGCTCGTTTTAAAGTACATTGTGAAGGGAATGACACTATTTCTCATCAAAGTCAAGAACCTGAGAGATTTGTTTCCTGTTTATCTTTCGGTCCTGGAGGCCAGAATCTAGGATCAGGCTGTGAGCAGGGCCCCTCCTTCTGTGGGCTCCAGAGGAAGGCCTTCACGCCTCTCCCTTACCCAGTAGCTCCATGCTTCCCTTGTTTTATGGCCAAATAGCCCGGTTTCTGCCTCTGTCATCTCACCTCCTTTGTGTCTGCATCTCTCCTCTCTTGTCCCCTATAGGGACAAGAATCAATCTAGAGCCTTTCTTGGTCTAGGATGGTTTCATCTTAGTTTAATAACATCTATAAGAAGCCTGTTTCCAAAGAGAATCATACTTTGACATTTGGGCATAAATTTGGGGGGTTGCTATTCACCTGCCCACTGACTATGGACCTCAAGAACAGTTTGTCCTGGGTTGGGAAACTCTATACATATGTGAATATGGTCACCAAGCCTCAGGTGCTGGCCATTGCCCTGTCCCCAACCCTCTTACCTAAATGGCCCCTCCTGTGGGACTTCCATGGCCTGCTGCCCTGGTGAACCCTAGGAGCCTCTGCCTGGCAGGAGGGATGCTGACTCAAGCCTTTCAGACAAGCAGGAAGCTCCCAGAGGAAAACCACAAGCTTTATTTTTATTTAATTCTAACCATTCTGTGGTTTTTGGAGATGGCCTTTGAGATTTGTTTTTGATTTTTATCTCCAAGAGGATGCAGAAAAGCCATGGGTTAGGCTCCAGGAAAAACACACAAAGAATGGAGGGATTGAATTTGGATCACACCGCAGGGCAAGCACAGGCAGGATGTGCCTGGAGGGTGCCAAGGTCTCTGGAGGGGGGACCCCCACCCGGCCGCAGAGCCTGAGCTCTTCAGCTCTGTACCAGAGTGCAGGCTGCCTGGGGTGATCCTCGCTTTTGCTGGTCCAGGGGGTTCTGGGGCAGGGCCAGGAGGGCCTGTCACCAAATCCCAGCCAACCACCAGTAGGCCTTCTGCTAGTCAGCTTTTAGTTGCTGTGGCCCAATACCTGAGAACATCGGCTCAGGGGAGGGAGGGTTTGCTTTGGCCCGTCCTTTTCATCCCAGGTCAGCTGGTTGCATGGCTGTGGCCCTGAGTGGGTGGAAGAGGAAAGCTTCGCACCTCATGATGGCCAGGAAGCAGAAAGAGGGACAGAGGGCCAAGCAGGGGCTGGGAACAGAGCTAGTCCCCACGATCACACTCTCACGACCCTCTCCCTTCAACGAGGCTCCACCTCCTGACCCCATCGCCCCAGTAAAACTCAAACTACGGTATCATCCGCTGATGAGGACAGAGCCCTCATGACCCATCGCTTCCCAGAATCCCACCAGCGAAGAACCTTCAACACATGGCCCTGACTCAAGGCCAGTGGTTTTCTGAAGCTGTTGGTTTCAAGCAGGAGCCCAAAGTGGTATCTTTCTATGGTCTGTTGGCCATTTCAGAACTTTAGAAATGTAATGGTCAATTCATTAGAAAGAAACAAATAACTAAATAAATTTTAAAAGAGGACTTCAAGATGGCGACCAGGTAGGCAGCAGAAAGAGAACCTCCCGGAGGAATGCCACTCAGACAAAGGACAGAAGGGAAAGGGGTGGGTATCCTGAACTCAGGAAGGATCTGAAATGGGAATTGAAGCCCTTGAAAAGACTCAGCAAAACCTCTTCTGGTGGAAAGGATCGGAGATCCGCCATGGCGCAGTCGGAGGGAGAGGAGAAGGAGGAAGTCACCACTCCAAGCACACCCATGGTCCGTGCCCTTGTTCCGGCATTTGCAGCTTCAGCTTCGGAGACCCACAGTCATGGAAGCCTCCCAACTCTGCCAGGGGAAAGCAGAGTTAAGAGAGCTGGTCCAGGGCTGGAGAGGGGAGGGTGCAGCCAGGAAAGAGGCAATGGCAGACGGGAGCAGTTGTCGAACCCAGTGTGAGGATGAGAAGTTACAACAGCCGCTGGGGCAGAGTCCCCACCCTGCAGCAAGCTTCCTAATCAATGTCTGGAGAGAATCAACGCAACTAGTACACAGCCCACCATGCCCAGCTCTGCACCTGCCTTGAGGCGGTGGCCCCCTGCCTCTCCACTGGGTGAGTGGCTACTGGCGGAGAGCAGTGGGGAATCCTAGCGGCGAGCCATGGCGGCTCCCAGGGATCTGGCCGAGGAGTGGACGGGGGCTCCAGCACCACAACGTGAGGGAGATGCAGATGGAGGTGGATCGCGTGGCTCCATGCCTTTC